>CALNHX010003496.1:0-148497 GCA_940337035.1 Agriotes lineatus | reverse complement strand
CGTCTAGATTAGCGAACGAAAAACAGATGAGGATAACTACGACTCTATTTCCAGAGCACGGTATCAAGACAAGGCCCATTATATCCATTGACCAGGAATAAATACCACCATGTACTATTGAAGAAATACAGGACCGGAAATGAAGATTAAATGCGATGAGCACCTTGGCCCAATCTGATTCCACCAGAAGTAGTCAAGGCAATTACTATTGGAATGCCAGATATACTAGAGCACACGCCAAACAATCTCATTAAAAGATGCTATTTCCGTAGGGAATGGCAAGTCATAAAACTGACGCTTATCGAAAAACCCCAGATCTACCAAAAGAAATCCTATAGACCGCTAACGCTACTCAACGCAATAGGAAAACGATTAGAACACAATAACATATCATAAACAGGCGACTAACTGGAGAGGACTTGCCGAGAGACTATTCGGCTTCAGGAAAACACGATCGCCGATAGAAGCAATCTGAAAGATTGTGGACATAGTAGTTTTTGTAGCGGTGGAAACCTGGCTGGGGTATGGGGACGACCTGCTGATGGTAATTGGTTGACAAATCAGGAAGCGATCAAAGAAAGCATAAACTGGACCAAGGGTGGTTCAGGTGGGGATGTCGAAGAGGGGATTGCAGATTCTTCCGCAGAGGACAGATACGAGGATGGATACTGTTAAGCAGGAATACTTTAAAAGATGTCACAATAAAATCAAGTGGCGTTGAACGAAATAGGCAAGGGAGTCTAAAATATCTAGGCATACAATTCAGACACAATAAGACCATGGGTGTTAAGATTACCAGGCAAACCAATATATGTAATGTTGTATAATAATAACCAGGCAATAACATTGTATGGAATAATAGCCAATACAAGGGTACTTACGTGTAATTCCTACAGTACTCTGGGTGCACCCAATAAACCACCAAGCTAAAATAATAGTACTAGCTTAATATATCACATATCCGCCTTATACCTCAAATCACGAGTTTGTACAGACATTGAACGATCAAATGTAAAACTGCAAACAGACTTACGTCTAATCAACCAGCATAATAAAAAGGTTAACGTTCAAAAAATTTAACACACTAAAGCAACGGTAACGTTCGAGAAATTCTGAAGGAATTCCATCGAATCCGCTAGCAATTCGCATAGTCCAAAAATGCCTAAAAGTAGAAATTTTAAGTAACTTGATGGGCACCACTCGAGCTAAAGTCAGTATTGCACTCAAAAAGTAGCAAACACAATTAGGTAACGGTCAAATTGTAAAGTTGAAACCTTTCTTTGCTGCTGCCACGAAGAAATCTTACTCCTCCCAAGCTGCCAACATAGCTATAGGCACAGCCAGCTGCAGAATATTGGTTACGGGGTCAATGTCGCGTTGACATAACGGCCTCGCCGGAACATAAGACACGCTTAGGCAATTACAAAGGGCATCCAGTCCGAACATCTGTCCATATCCTACTGATTTTTGACCCAATACTAGCGGCTGCAAACCATAGTGCAAATTAGAAGGGAACCATATAAGCCGCAACGCGAACAGAAGATTCCAAAACGTTTTAGCAAAGCCGAAATCTGCCTACCGGCGTGGGCTAACATACCATCTTCAATTCCAATATGAGGCAACGCCCCAAAAACAAAATCATTTAGCTGACGCCCAAAATATGAATATTAGCGCTAAAGGCGATTTTACACCGTAACAGGTGCTTCTCTAACATTTTTTTTTGCTATAGCGCTAACACACAAACATATAGACAGACAGACACATTACGCACGCGAGAGTTTATGAGAGTTTTTCCTCATAAAAAAATAAATAAATAAGAAAGATGACAAAAAAATCTTTTCTCAATACAGTCTGTTGTACCGGGTGGCCAATTAAGAAGGGCACTCGGCCCTATCTCGAAATGTAATTGTCGTAAAGACTTGGGGTAAAAAAATTTATGACTAAAGCGGCCAAGAGAAAATGCTGGAAATTATTTTTAAGTTTCTAGAATGGCCGCCAGGGGGCGTAATCGCATTCTTGAATTTTAAATCTCGTTTTTTGAGAAATATTCTTATATTACAGATACCTAAAATGGACACCGTTTTAAAGCTGAGATAAATTCTATTCTTTTTTGTTAAATGCTTTTTGCTCTATCTCTTAAGAGAAAGTGGTGGGGGGTGTCCGAACATTTTCGGAAAGAAATGTCAATTACTTCAAAATGTCTGAACGGATTTTGTCAAACTTGAGTCGTTGAAAAGAGCTTTTCCTAGGCTCTCAACGCTGATTTGAGTGGATTGATTTAGTTTGCTTGTGCCGCCGCTACAGGGCGTTTTGCGACAACACTACAAATAAAATGGATTTTCTCAAAAAAATTAAATGCAACGATATTACTTTTATTGCAACAAAAGGTAGCCAAATAAGGGTCTAACACGCTAGTGAAAACCGCATTTCGATATTTGTTTCCTAACCTAAAATATCAGTAAAATAAATTAAAACTCGAAATAATGTCGCATCTTTGGGAATATTTTCAGTATACCTGCCATTATTAAAACCTAATTATCGTTCTTTTGGCAAAATATATATAAATTTACTGTTAAAATACCAACATTATATTTAAAATGTCAAAAATAATTAATACTCATTCACTATGATTGAATATTACCCTTCTGTCCACACGAAATTCGAAATTTTTTAAAACGCAAGTGTGCTTGGAAAACAAAATAGTAAAAATTATAATGGTGGTGTTTATGTGTCAATCATATTAAGATTGCAGCTATTTATAGTGTATTTTGGTGGCCTTATTTGTAAAAAATGCCTTTTCCACCTGTAGAAGTGTTTGATATGTTTCGTGTTTATTTTCAAAACAATGAAAACGCAACTGTTTCTGTTAGAATCTATGCGATGGAGTATCCTGATAGGTGCCAATCAACTGTCAAAGTTTTTCGTGTGGACAGAAAGGCAATATTCAATCATATTGAATGAGTATTAATTATTATTGACATTTTAAATATAATGTTCGTATTTTAACTGTAAATTTATATATATTTTGCTAAAAAAAACGATAATTAGAATTTAATAATGGCAGGTATACTGAAAATATTTCCAAAGATGCGACATTATTTCGAGTTTTAATTTCTTCTACTGATATTTTAGGTTAGGAAAGAAATATCGAAATGCGGTTTTCATTAGCGTGTTAGACCCTTATTTGGTTATCTTCTGTTGCAATAAAAGTGATATCGATGCATTTAATTTTTTTGAGAAAATCTATTTCATTTGTAGTGTTGTCGCAAAACGCCCTCTAGCGGCGACACAAGTAATCTAAATCTATCCGCTCAAATCAGCGTTGATAGCCCAAGAAAAGCCCTTTTCAACGACTCCAAGTTTGACAAAATCCGTTCAGCCATTTGAAGTTATTAACATTTCTTTCCGAAGATGTTCGGACACCCCCCACCACTTTCCCTTAAGAGATAGAGCAAAAAGCATTCAACAAAAAGAATCGAATTTATCTCAGCTTTAAAACGGTGTCCATTTTACGGTATCTGTAATATAAGAATATTTTTCAAAAAACGGGATTTAAAATTCAAGAATGCGATTACGCCCCCTGACGGCCATTCTAGAAACTTAAAAATAATTTCCAGCATTTTTTTCTTGGCCGCTTTAGTCATAAATTTTTTTACCCGAAGTCTTTGCGACAATTACTTTTCGAGATAGGGCCGAGTGCCCTTCTTAATTGGCCACCCGGTACGTCTGCTGTTTATTGATCTGTCTGTTGGCGCTATTGCTCAAAAACTGTTTGTTTGAGGAAGACGAGAGAAAATTTGCATGCGGATTAGATGTCTATCATACCGAATATAATTTTTGGTCAAATATACAGGGCGAGTCCCTTAAACAATAAAATGTTCTCTATTTTTGCTTTAATTCAGGAACTGCTATTTTGCACATAACTCAGGTTTTTATCCTTGACGAAAATAGACATATTTTGGAGCCAACAGATATAGGGCGAACATCTTAAAAGGACAGAAATGTGCAGCAATCGATGCGGTAACTACTGTTGGTTAGAGATAAATAATATTTTGCATATAGCTTAAACTTTTATCCATAACCAACATAAGTATATTTACAGATATAGGGTGAACACCTTAAAAAATTGCATTGTACATTTGCGATATAGGTACTTAAATGTAAATGGTGAACAAGAGATACGTACAGGATGAAAAATGTGTTGCCATTGATATTTTCAAATTTTTTAGTTTCAAAACTTCCGTGTAAAGTCCTTTGCAGCTTTTTTTAATAAATATTCATTACTTTTATTGTAATAAGCTGTGAAAGCTAGTAATGAGTTAGTAGATTAGCCACGTTCAGCGGTTTAGTCTGAGTTGGTTTTACATAGCAACAGTACTAGGCTTCAGTAAAACTAACCCCCCCCCCCCCCCCCGAGCTTGCCGTTTCTGTATAAATACCACGTACTCACTGCTCAGCTCAGCTTAAAATTATGTTTTCGTGAGTTACCTTTCGAGTGTCAAATGGTGGCTCTGGGTATTAATTCTATACAGGATGCTCAACATTTGCAAAGTTAATAATTTCGGATTTTTTCGAATAGAACACTCTGTATTCTATTTTTAAAAATCTATTTTATGAGCTTTCTTTTACTATCTTACTTCAAATTCCTAAATTCAACTATTTTTCAGATATGCGAGATTGCACATAAAAAAACAATGTTAGCTCCTTAAAATACTTTATTTCAAAAGACAACAAACAGCGCCATTATAAATGCCAATTTAAACACTTTGAACTCTCTGAGCACAAAAAAAACAGATTTAGAAAATAAATAACAGCCACTGCTGAAGCAAAAAATTACAAAAACGAAAAAAGTGGGAAAATGCAGAAGGAAAGTATCGGAAATGGAAGATCAGAAGAAATCTCCTTTAAAAGTACTTTTCAAAACTACAGATATACAAGGTGTTCAAAATCGAAATATCGAAATGATGAAATTTCAAAATTTTGAGCTCTCTGTATAGCTTTAATATCCAGAGAACAGAAAGAGAAATATTTGAACATTTAACGTAATTATACAGAATTATGGGGGTATTTGATTTAGTGTTTTAAAATTTAGTTTGAATTGATACTAGAATTCATTTGTTTCTGAATTTCTCGGTTTTTTGTATTTATTATTTCCTGTATCAACAATTGTCTTGGTTTTTATTTTCTAAATATGTTTCATTTGGAGGGCTCAAGTGTCTAAATTATAATTTAAAAGGTGTTTGTTATCCCTTGCAATAAACGTAACCAATAATCTGTAGCGAAAATTTCTATGCAAAATTTTTAAAAACCGTAATCGAAAACGTTACCGAACTAAAAGTACGGTACTTGCATCTTTGCAAGTAAAAGAATTTTGCTGATCCCAATTAATTTCGCGAATTAATCCCTCCAAGATTTTGGTCTGAGCATACAATGAAATGAATACATCACTATCGGTAAAACAACAGTTATCAATATTATCGGTTTTTAAATGGAAAATGATGTACGTACTTTTAAGTTCATTATTTATGGATCCAAAGTACAGCGGTTTGCTGTCAACTGAGCAACAGGAAAGAGCAATACAACATTTAATGAAACTATATTATAGCTATTCTGTTCAAACATTTTAAAAACCACCAACGTTGCCTTCTCTTCAAGATTTACGAATACTATCAGCAACGCTGTCTAGTGGAAAATTTGGAAAAAGTGTTTTGTAAGTGTCAAGTTTGTCAGTTCATACCTGAATTCTCTGTTATTGTAAAGTAATTCCTAATAAAAATTTTAGTATGGAAACTGAAATTCTGATTAAATAACGGTGAACAAATATTTAATAGTATTAAAAAATAGTTATTTATGTACCAAGGGCATTATGCAGATGTTTATACCCGAAAGTATTAACATCAAGTAATGCCCGTGGTGCATACAACATTTTATGTCTTACTAGTGTTTCTTAATAACCTAAATAATGAACTAGAATACTTATATTGGATGATAAACTATTGCTGTGAATGTATCGACGCATAGAGGGTACTTACGAGATTCATAACAAATTTGAGGCTAACAATGATGGGGCGTTATTAATTATAATGCCCGCTCATACTTTCCCGGTTTATATGATTGCGTTTATATATTTCGTATTACAGATATAAACAATAAGTAATGTAAAGTAGTATTTTTTAGAAAAGTCTACTGAAACGCGTTTCGGGGCGGGTCCAACTTGCTGATTTAGAGAAATCCGGACCGTTTTATTATTGGCGTGCGAATACTGTATTCACACAACTGCAACTGTATTACAATCCTTATGTTGGTACCACTTGCAAATGTGTTTTTTTTTGCAACTAAACTTTAAGTTTTAAATATTCAAATAAGTAGGTGAAAGTGATGTTTTCAATTACAATTTATTTTTTAAAGTTTTAAGCAAACATGAACATCAATAATAATATTAGAAAGAGAGTTGCCCTATTAACAAGGGAAAAGAAGCTGCACTAAAATTCGAGAAAGAAAAATAGTTAAACATTCAAAAGTAACAATTTTATTAGTAACTGTTTTCGCTATGTTTGAAGTACGTTCCAGAAAAAAATAGAATTTGTAAGTACACTCAGGAAATTTGTATACACTTGTGAGATTGACAGTTGCACGAATTTAGTGAACATTATATTAAGAAGTGGTCGTTTGCCAGTATGAAAAAAATATATATTTTAGACGATGCTTTAAAGTTTAGACAATTTATGGTTTACTGTAAATACAAAAGATTCTAAAGCCGAAAATACAGGAACAGTTTTTAAATTGAAAGGTTTTTCGCGATGTGTGACCTCAAAAAAGACCTATGTTACGGCCACTGAATTTTTACAGTCGCATGGCATTATCACAAGAGAGATACTTCTCTAAAGACTACTCTTCTGCTAGTAAGATATAAAACATTAAAATTAATTAACTCTACTCTGAACGAATTAGAAGTTTATTTTGAAGCAAATAAATATCATAATCAGCGATTTCACAGTTTGTAGTTACCAATGTAACATAAAGGTAACTATCTAGGTTTTTTTTATTTTACCAACCTAATTCAACAGGTGGTGTTTTTTTATTCTTGAACAAAAATTAGTCACATTCTTAAAATCGAAACATTACCAGATTTAAAAAATGTGGTGTGATACACGCGCACAACTTCCTTTTACAGTGATATTATAATTAGCCAAAAATTTGATTTTTAATTTTAAGCATTTGCCAAAAACTTTCAAAAATTTCAAAAATTTTAAATTCTACAGAAACCGTACAAAATAGGGCATTAGTTGAACAGACACATTTTCTCTAAAATTTTAAGCAAAAAGAGGTATAGCGTTGAAACTTTATAATCAGGGATGAGCAAACCACGGCCCGCGGGCCGCATGCGGCCCACCACACTGTCTCTTACGGCCCTTCAAAGATTTTACATTTTGACTTTTAAAAATTCGTACAGGGTCCGCAGCCTTATTGTACCCTAGGCGTGTTAACTTAATTTTTGGAACTGATGCCGACATCATACATAGGCACTGATGCCATAATTTCCCAAAAATTAAGCATCGGCATTTCTTGGTATGAAAAGGTTACGCCGGACGGCTTCGTTTGACGCTACGCATATGTGCTGTAAACACCGCATCGGCAAGCGGCGGTAAAGTCAAAGCTCAAAGGGCATTTCAACTCCTTCAGAAACCCGAAAATATGCCCAGTATTTACAAAAATTAATAAACAATTTGAATTGCGATTTTAAACTATTTAGATCAGAAAAACCGTTCTTAGTTTTAATTTTTTTCTTCGAAGTGGGAACAGTTCCGGATGAGTTACAAATGGAATTAAATAGATTTACAAAAAGACACGGATTTAAGAAATAAATTCCAAAATGTTGGCATACATAATTTCTATTAAAATTACATGAATTTAGAAAAATTCCCACGATTAGGCAATACGCAAAGCAAATAATGACACTTTTTGGAAGCATGAAAATAATTAAAAGCCACACCGATCGAGATTAAATGATGTACGGTTAGAAGCTGAGTGCGAGTTACTGTGTCGTCTATATCTGCAAATATAGACCAATTGATGAGAAAGAAACAATATCAAATTTTCTCATTAAATAATCTTTTTCCACATATATTTTTCGCCGTTTTTTTAATAGTATTTCTATTAATGAGTGTTTTCTTTCTGTAATTTTTGTACTAGGTTTATTTTGTTAATAAAGAGATAATTTGAGTTCATCATTGATTGTTTGTGTTATCATAAATTTCTTACTTGCGGCCCGCGCAATATTTTACAATTTGTAGCTGGGCCGTTTGTAAAAAAAAGGTTGCTCGTCCCTGCTTTATATATAAGTTTTGTGTACTATCTAGATGCGACAGCAAGCTTTTGAATAAAATCGCATAACCAGAAGTAGGGTGTTTACTCTTGTGATTTTCAAACTTTTTTATTGCATTTTTTAATGTGTATTGATGTGAGATAGGTGATTTTCCCAGTTGAATACCTCTAAAATGGGTTTGTTTTGTTGTTTAAATTTTTATCAACTCCTATTTTAATAGAACACTCGGTATATTATTAAATTTTTGAATTCAGCTTAAAATTTTAGATAAAAGTTGTTTCTTCAACTAACGCTCTATTTTGTACGGTTTCTGTAGAATTTGTAATTTTTGAAAATTTTTGACAAATGCTTAAAAATTAAAAATCATATTTTGGGCTTATTAAAGATCACTGTAAAACGAAATTGTGTGCGTGTATCACACCAGATTTTTTATGTTCAAACTCGCATATCCGTAGACAATTGAACTTGATGGTATGAACTATGAAGTAAGACTTATAAAAAGAAAGGTCGTCAAAAGAACTTTCCATTTCAAAAATTCCGAAATTATTAAATTTGCAAATGTTGAGCCGCCTTTATAGCATTAATACCCAGAGCCACTATTTTACACACGAAAGGTAACTCAGGAAAAACGTAATTGTTTGGTAGCATTTTGTTTCATTCAATTGTTTCTGTTACTTATAGCAGGCGCTTAAAATTCAGATTATTTTTGCATAAAATCTTCAAAGAAGTTGACGATAGGACAATACAATTTTATATTAAAATGATTAGTATCTCAATGCAAAACTGTTAATGTGAGCTAAATATGACATTCACGATTATACATACATACATAAAAAAGTGAGTTTGATCGGCACCCTTTTTTGAGCTACCCTATACCGGGTGACAATGAGACCAGGGCCATACATCTATCTCCTTTACTTATGAAGGAATTTGAATGAAATTTGATACAAGGATAATAGACATAATGTTCGATTGAGAAACAAATGTAATCAAAAATCGCCAACTTCCGGTTTCACCGGAAGTAACACTAACTTTGGTTTTTGAAGTGGAACACCCTGTATATTTTATGTTTTTCGGAATCTAACGACACAAATTACATACAACAGTGTTGCTAAATTTGCTTAGGTATTATTAGTTATTACATAAAAATATGTAAAAAATTAATTATTAATTAATTTTCAGTTTCAGATAAAGATAAAGTAGTGCATATCGTTAGATTGGTAATTAACATTTTCTACCTAATGGCAAGATGGCCCTTAGTAGGTGCTATTTAAAAAAAGTGCCTTTTTCCTCAAAAAACGAGTTTAGCAAATTATATTCATTTATTAAAGGTTTGTTATTAAAAGTTGCTAAAGTCAATTAGAATAGATTTTTCCAATCAAGACCTTCTATGCAAAAAATTTAAAAAATTTTTTTAAAAAAATTTCAATTTGGCAAGACTATTATATGTAATTTGACTTCGTAGATTCCGAAAAACATAAAATATGCAGGGTGTTCCATTTAAAAAATCAAAGTTGGTATCATTTCCGATAAAACCGGAAGTCAGCCATTTTGACTGTATCTATCGGCCAATCAGAAATTATATCTAGTATCTTGGTATAAAATTGTATCAAATCGATTCATAAATAAAGGACATATATGCATGGCCCTGGTCTCATTGTCACCCGGTATGACCAAGAAAGACTTTACTAATATGCATTGCTTTAATACCTACAACTTTTATATAAGGTATTTTTATATACTTAACTCTCATAGTGTTAGAACAATCTTCCTACCCCGCATAGTTGCCGGGCCCGTATATTGTACCCCCTATAACTATTGTACTATTACTTCCCTCTTCTAAAAGATGCAGGGAGTATTGTAATCGGGAAAAAAAAAAACACCTTCCGAGATTTCTTCAGATCTTCACCGGTCCCTAGATGACGAAAAACAGGTTTTCTCAATTCGGTCTGTCTGTCTGTTGCCGGTATAACTCAACAACTATTTGTTAGAAAAGGCGATATTTTGCATGCGGATTATATGCCTTCCTGACATGAAACCGATAAAATTTCGGTAAAATATACATTAATAGGGTGGGTGCCTTAAAAATAAAACTTTGTTTATTTTTGCTTTAACTGACAAATAGGTGAAAGTAATAATTTGCACATAGCTCAGACTTTACCGTTGACGAAAATGGGACCCAACAGATACAGGGTAAATGATATAAGCAACAAAAAGCGGCAACGAACAATTGCGTTGTGTTTAATGCAGAGATGCGAAGGCGTTGAAGTTCGAATCCCACCCCCGGCAATGTTTTTTTATTCGAAATTATATGTAATTTGCATTACCAAGTGTTCTTCTTATCGTTTCAGTATTATTAGGAACGAGAGATGTTTTTACCCCTAGTTTCCTTCGATTTTTAAAATTGTTTAGTGTCACAACGTCCACTTGCTAGGGAAGTTCTGAGTAAAGCTACAGCATTGTTATAAATGCAATACTACCCACTTTTCTTCGGCACCAGTGGAAATACTATTGTCGTATGCGGGCATGATCATCTAACGAAAAAAAGATCAATGTGTAGTGCTACTTTACAAAACTATTGTGTAATTAATCATAAAAATGTTTAATAATAAGTAATTGAAATTACGGTAGTAGTGAATAAAAACACATTTTTAATGTGATTATTTGTAAATAAAAAAATTATTTTTTATTTAAACAATCTATTTTAACCCTTGAAAGACGGCGCGGCGCCTTTCACAGACCTAAACTTCACATGGCTTGAATTATTTTAAAAAGTAATTTTATCAGCATTTTCGTATTTTGGCTATCTCACTTGTTATCATTGATAAACAATTTTAATCTAATTTGGGTTCGCTCGCTTACATAGTTTTTATATATATAAACAGAGCAATGTATTGTGGTGTGAGAAGTAAGCACCTTAATACTTTCAGAAGAACTCGGCCCTGCAAATCAAACAAAAAACGAGGAAGACACCATCGGCGTCTTAGATCATAGGACAAAAACAAAGTTAATAAGTGAATGGAAATTCTACATCGCACTTCCAAGAAACCGATTAATTATTCTGTTCATACCTTTTTTAAATATGTATTAGTAAATGTTGATCCTTATGTTTCTAAAATATGCTTAAAATAACATTGCTTCTCTTTATTTAACTCATATTACCTAAAATCACTGAGGGCTGTGCAGAAAAATTTTTGGGGCCCTAGAAGACCCTACGCAGTATTTGACAAGACCGTAGTACTATAGTATTATACATATTGGAGTCCGGTACAAAGTAACAATTGGACCTAAACCCCTAAAACCCCTAACCCCTCTTTCGTCAAGCTGTTGAGAGTATTAAAAAATATCACATACCATTGGAATATTGTTTGTTCTTTAAATTTAATTAAAGTATAAGATAATTCATTCATAAAAAATACAAGATGAAAATAACATTTTACATTTCTTACGTTTTCCTTTGAGAAATGTATTTTGTAATTTTAATTACAAAAGTACAGTTTATTACAAAACAAAATACAAAAAGAAAACACTAAACCTTTACTTGTCTTATCTTTTGTTGCAAGATCGTCAATGATATTTTTAAAATCTAATCTTATTTGAGATTCAAAGGAACTCAGCTACTTCTTTATACGTTTTAATTTACTTCAAGATTTTTGTACAAACCGCAATTGTAACTGAAGAAGTATACAGCGTACCCTAAAAGTATGGAATTCACTGTACGATTCATTAAATATCTATGTAATCGAAAAATAGTTCAAATAAAAGTTGTTTAGTATTTATTTTTAGATCGCAATACAATATTTAATTACGACTTTTGAAAACAAATGTGAAATGTAAATTTATTGTCACCGCATTGCGATTTGCTAGCGTTTCAAAAGAAGTTGCCGGTGAGTAAATATTGTGAATAGCGAATTTTAAATTGCGTATATTTTGAAAATACTGCGTAAAATGCAAAACAGGTTCTTAGGTTTTCGTTCACTTTTAAGCGTAGAATCTACATAATTATTGAAAATTATGAGGCGCCCACAATCTAAGAAACGCTTCTACACGCCAGGTCTTAGATCTTATATTCCGTTTCTAAATGAGAGGTTCCCCAATAACTAACATGTGAGCAAACGAAAATGAGAATCAAGCTTGGCTTTGAAATATTTGTTATGTGTTGGTGGCACTGTAGTAGAAGGATGGGGGGACAATATTTAAACATATTTTTGACATTTACCCCCTCTCTCTGTTTTTGGGGGGTGGGGGTAACTTAGGAATTTTAAATTGAATGATGTACTTTTGTTTATAAAATTCGAATCTACGTAAAAAACTACGTATGTGTAATTTTTTTTTATTTGCTCTTGACCGAATCCGCTTTGCCTGCTTATTAGTGCGCCTAAAATGTTACAGCGGGCACAAAATTCATTTAGAAAAAGAGTGAGAAAGTGTTTGAAAGTTGAAGCGGGACATTCCGAACAAATTCTCAAGCATGACAGACTATAAATAAGTTGAAATTGAATGGTAAATATTTTTTTATTTTTATAACCTACTCAATCATAAATTCGTAACCATAACCAAATAAAAAAAAATGTACACATACTACATAGTTTTTTACATATATTCGAATTTTATAAACAAAAGTACATCATTTAAAATTCCAATGTTACCTCCCACCCCTCAAAACAGAGAGAAGGGATAAAAGTCAAAAATATGTTTAAATATGTCCCCCCATCTCCCCTATTACCCTAACAAAATTTCATCAAATATTTTAAACCGTTTTCAAGATATGGCCTTGTAACACTTTACAAAACTCACCTAGATTTTATAGTAGATATAATAGATTTCGGGGTACAAATAGTAGATATATGTCGATATACAATAAATTAACAACTATGTTAAACTTTGTTGTATATTTTAAATAAAATAAAACTAATTTCTTCCTTCTAACATGAAACGATAAAAAATTACAGTTGTTTCGCAAGTACATACATAAGGGCCTGATTTTTTTAAGTCTATGTCAAATTTCATGTTAGTAGGCTTGGTTTTGCGTCAGTTCTGACACAGACTGACGCAAAACCTAACCTGCTACCTCGAATTTGACATAGACTTACAGTGCCACCAACACAAACAAAATATTTCAAAGCCAAGCTTGATTTCATTTTCGTTTGCTCACTAGTTACAAGCTGATTGGCGCAATAAGTAGCATCGAGGAGAAAAATTGAAATAGGTGCACTAATGTCCACGTTAATTCGAAGTCCTGTGACCCGAATTTTACGGTAATCCGGATTGTCAAATACGTGATATAAGGATGCCATAATTCCAATTCAAATGGGATCAGTAATCTGAATCAGGTATAATTAATCAAAAATTTTCGTTGTGGGACTCTGCATGTGCAATATTTAGTCGTTGGTGAAAGCCAGTGCGTATTTTGCTTAACCACGACTCCGCTAAAACGTGCTCACGAAACGTTATTATTATATTAAAAAGCTATATTAGACGAACTTAAACGCTGCATTACTGGAAAAGCAATAGTGTTAAAACACGACATGGAGGCGCCCAACAATCAGTGACATAAAACCAAAAACAATATTATATAAAACGGTAAGATAACAATAAAAAAAATAATTTCCTGACAGGTCCAGGAGCTGAAAAAAGTTTTAAAAGTCAGTGCTTCTTGAAATGGAAAGAAACTATACATGGTGCCCAGAAATAAGCGCCAAAAAAGTTTTTGAAATAATTATGAAAATTGGTTTATGCATTGCTGAATTAAAAATTATTAAAATGTTGCCTAAGAAAATGGCAATGATCCGGTGTTTTTTACTTTAATGTCGTTGAAGTCGTTAAAAGTATCGTTGTTAATCATAGTAACGTTCGAAAAATCCTGTCGTTAGTGAATGTATTTTTCTTAGCAACTTTCCGAAAGCTGGCTCGTCTGGGTCGGATAAAGGTTTCTTTAATTCATTTTCAAAATGCTTAAAATAAAAAATCTAATTTTTTGGACAATTCTCACCTTCAGGATACTGCACCAAATACTTTGCAGCTTTTAAAAATCATATGGAGCATTTTATTGTTTTCTTGTGCTCTATATTTTCTTACAATACTCGAACGCATTTATCGTTTCATCGTGCTCTAATTTATGAACTAAGTATAATATTTTGCCTGTTCGGTTCGCAGAATAATATCACGTTCGAGACATTGTTTTGTCGATATTTACACTCTTAATTGTTGTAAATGTAACTAATATATTATATGCGTTTATTAAATGATCTATCTGGTGTTTTCATACTCAGAATCGTTCTAGTTGTAATTGATTCGGATTATCGGACCTCCACTGTATCTGGAAACATTAGGCAAGTGCTTTACCTATAATATATAGTCTCGGCTTTGCTGCTATTTTATTGCCGATTTTACTATCGCCTATTTTTAAAATAGTCATTTAATTGTTGGTTCGTTTTTCACGTTAGAATATGTACGGAGAGGATCGGTCTATTTACAAAGACAACCGTTAAGTTTTAACCAGTAAAAACACGTACTTCATTGCAAAATTTTGTAAAACAAAAACACCGACAGTTGGACAATTATAATATTGTTTAATAGGTTTAGAGTAACAAACGACTTCCGAGATTGGACCGTGTCATGATTCAGATCGAAGAACTCAACGTTTCGCACACTTTCGTAACCATCTAAATAGGTTTAGAGGCCTAATAAGCAAATGAAGTATTATCACCATCAAAAAACAAACAAGATTACACCTTCTTTAATCTTTTTGTCACAATACACTTCTGGAAAAAATTAAGAGACCGCTAATAAAATTCAAAAAATAAATTTATAAAAACGTAATCCATTCTAATAAAATTAACAAAAAATGTCCTCCTTTTCTTTTGAAACACTGGTATCTCTAATACCCCACAGCTAGAACTGGACAAAAATAACTAACTATATATCGATAATAACATCGATATATCGTTTATCGCTATACCATTGTTTAGATATCGATAGATCGATATATCCATACATCGATATTTAATTAAGTTTTTCAGATTATTCACATATTGATATACAGTGACCGCCAAGAAGTCTGCATCATATGGGAAAAACTTTTAATTTGGCTTTTTCAAAAAGCTTTTTACGATAGTAATCCTGTACTACCCTGAACACCTATCCCCTATCAGATATAACGAGTGATGTTTACTTAGTTAAAAAATGGCGTTTTTCGAAATTGTCAAAAGTGAAGAAGTAATATTAAACAAGATTTTATTGATATTTTTTACCGTGTGTTAGTACTAGCGAACTGAACTATCTCAAGGCCAGAAGAATTTTTTGGCATCCGCAAAAAATATAACGTTATAATTTCTATAATATTGTCAAAATATCCACATACTTACCATGACTTAATTCAGAATTCAATTCTTTTGGGTGAAAACTTCAAAGATTTATAATTGGAAAAAGCAATAGAAAGTGTATTTATTAGTTATTACGTTAGATTTTTTATTTACCGCAAGGTAATATTTTTGCATATTTTTTACGTTTTTGATGCAAGGTGCTTTTTAAGAAAAATCTTTTTCAATGACAATTGATATCTACGGTGGTTTCACTTTTCATGGGGACGGTCATGTATCACAGAAAGTACCCAACCAATTTTGTTCAAATTTGCAAGGAATGTATATACCCTTAGTGCCACCCAGGACACAAGCACCATAAGGTACTGCGATGCTCATTTGTTTTCTTAAAACCGACTACCAAAGCTACTTGATCAAAAGGGAATAAAGTGTATAACATTTCTTATTCTAATTCCAAGTAAATTATTTAACAACAATGAAAAAACTTTTGTTTGCTATAGCCACATTTTAGAAAAACGAAGACAGTTAAAGTAATGTTTAAAACTCAGCTATTATTCGAAAAATGACGAAATAAATGAACAGTATTTTTTCAAGTTTTGCTTTTTAATATCTTTCTAACGCATAGGAATTTTTGCATGAAAATTTGGCCACAAGGGTTTTCAAAGGCGCGGATTAAGATTATGTTATAAAATTTTGCCGGAAAAAATCGCTAAATATTATTTTCTGAAAAAATAGCCCCTTTTTTTACGTCCTAAGACGGACGCCTATAGACCCATTCTTATGTGTCCTTGTGTCCTGGGTGGCACTAAGGGTATATACATTCTTTGCAAATTTGAACAAAATTGGTTGGGTACTTTCTGTGATACATGACCGTCCCCATGAAAAGTGAACCACACTGTATATAAATGGCTTTTAAAAAGTCTAACGGCTGGAACAAATTGGCCTTTAAACCAATCTTCAAAATAATGATATCAAACCACCCACTTTTTTGAGCGGTTATATCTTGCGCCCTTTGGACCATGATCAACCCAAGTAGACCCAATTGATGAATTACTTTGACAAAAATCAGTTGCTTAAATGAGAAGATTTTTTCATTAAGTAGGCAGTTATAACAATTATTGTTTAATTAAACTGAACCTTTCACAAAAAGACTGCGTTAACTGTATCAAAGCACTTTTTGAGTATCTTCTTAAAGTACAACAAAATTACTCATTTAACAAAAAAAATTTCTAAAAATTTAGGATCTTTCTAAGGAAAATTTTTCTCTGTTGTGCATAGAAAATACATTTTTCGCAATTATTGCCAAAAAAGGTAAAATTTTACTAATAATTGATGCCAAATTTTTGGCGATCACTGTATATCGATTATAACTGGGTTCCCAAGATTTTTTTCGTACTTCATAAAGTATTACCATGACAATCAAATACAGGTATAAAAATAAGTTTATTCGATAAAAAAAATCAGGCCCTTATGTATGTACTTGCGAAACAACTGTAATTTTTATCGTTTCATGTTAGAAGGAAGAAATTAGTTTTATTTTATTTAAAATATACAACAAAGTTTAACATAGTTGTTAATTTATTGTATATCGACATATATCTACTATTTGTACCCCGAAATCTATATATCTACTATAAATCTAGGTGAGTTTTGTAAAGTGTTACAAGGCCATATCTTGAAAACGGTTTAAAATATTTTGATGAAATTTTGTTAGGGTAATAGGGAGATAGGGGGACATATTTAAACATATTTTTGACTTTTATCCCTTCTCTCTGTTTTGAGGGGTGGGAGGTAACATTGGAATTTTAAATGATGTACTTTTGTTTATAATATTCGAATATATGTAAAAAACTATGTAGTATGTGTACATTTTTTTTTATTTGGTTATGGTTACTAATTTATGATTGAGTAGGTTATAAAATAAAAAAATATTTACCATTCAATTTCAACTTATTTATAGTCTGTCATGCTTGAGAATTTGTTCGGAATGTCCCGCTTCAACTTTCAAACACTTTCTCACTCTTTTTCTAAATGAATTTTGTGCCCGCTGTAACATTTTAGGCGCCACTAATAAGCAGGCAAAGCGGATTCGGTCAAGAGCAAATAAAAAAAAATTTACACATACGTAGTTTTTTACGTAGATTCGAATTTTATAAACAAAAGTACATCATTCAATTTAAAATTCCTAAGTTACCCCCACCCCCCAAAACAGAGAGAGGGGGTAAATGTCAAAAATATGTTTAAATATGTCCCCCCATCCTTCTACTACCTCTCCAAAATTTTATCAAAATATTTTAAACCGTTTTCGAGATATTGCCTTGTAACACTTTAAAAAACTCACCTAGTAAACTAGTATCGTTAATTATGACTACACTGCCGATGTCTATGGAAATGTATGGATAACTATTGATTTTATCGATATATATCTCTAACTATCCATATTTTTTGATAAGTATTGATAACTATCGATATTAATCGATATGTATCGATATATATAGGTATTTCTCAGTTATCGATAATCGATATCTGAATTTCAATATTGCCCAACCCTACTCACAGCAGCGCTCTGTACCAAAGATTTGTTGATGTTCTAAATTCCAGCCACTTCTCTTTGAGACCTACCTGGAGGGCAAATGACGTTTATGTATATTATATAAAGAATATAAAAAAATCATTAACTTTTTAAAATGTTACAGTGAAAGTTACTTTCGAAAATTTTATTTACCGAGAAATTATTTTAAAAACCTTAAAATTCGACAGTAGTAGATACATGTATTCATGTCCAGGGAAAATGTCCATTATGTGTAGCAAGTTTTTTATTTTTACATTTATAAATTTCATTTAATTATATTGTTTTCGTAAAGTTATTTTAAATTTTATTGGTGTCCCCTTAATTTTGCCCAGAAGTGTATAATCTAGTTCATTTAACAACAGTTACTTTTTCTTTTAGTTTCTAAATACAGGATCCGGCAACGAAGTGGGGGGATGGAAGATATTTCTAAACCTCTGAAAGTTACAAGGTGCGAAGGTGCTGCACATTACTAAAATAGTTTTGATTATACACGGTGTCTCAAAAAAGTGTGGCGAATCAAACTTACTTTTTTAAATGGAATGTCCTATATTTGGGTAGCTTAAAAGTTTTGCAATGAAATACCTACTCGTCATTTTTATATAAAGTTGTAGAGGTCTAACGTCAACTGTTTTCGAGATATTAGCGATTTTATGCAAAAAAATGCAACAGAAAACAATTGAATGAAGGAAAACTTTACCAAAACATTATGATTTTCGTAAACTACCTTTCAAGTGTAAAATTATGGATCTGTGTATTAATGCTATACCAGCTGCTCAACATTTTCAAATTTAATGATTTCGATTTTTTTTCAAATGGAACGCCCTGTATATTTTTGTCTTTTTAAAAAGCCCTTTTAATCAGCTTTCTTTTGATATGTTACTTCATACCTCTAAGTTCAACTGTTTTTCAGATGTGCGTGTTTGAACATAAAAACAAAATCCAGCCACTACTCAAAACTAGAAATAACAAATACGAAAAAACGAAAAACAGCAGGAGAAAATTAAATCTGAAAAGCGATTGAATTTTGGGATAGTAAATTAAATGTCAGAAGAAAGCTCATTAAAAGTACTTTTTAAAAATACAGGAATATACAGGGTGTTTCATTTAAATAAATCAAAGTAATTATATTTGCTGATAATGAGTTCTCTGTACAGCTTTAATACTCAGAGCAGGAAAGGAGAACTATTTGAACATTTAATGTAATTATGTATAAGCTTTTGGGGTATTGGCTTTTGTTTTTTTAAATGTGATTTTATTTGGCCTTGAAATTAATTTATTCCTGCATTTATCGTTTTTTCTTGTTTATTATACCGTGTTTCGACACTGACTGAATTTATATTTTCTAAACCTGGTTTTGTGTTTTCATTTTTGGAGAAATCATGCGTTTATAATAATAATAATGGTGAGGCACTAACACCCCATGAAGGAGCTTGGCCTGCAAGGCGGAAGGTTAGAGCTTCCGTTTCCTCGCTCTCACACCCGGCTGTCGCGTGTCAAATTCATGACACGTGGTGATGTGGTGAGCACCACGCATTAGACAACCGAATCATGCGTTTAAACCGTTATTTTAACGGCGTTTGTTTTCATCCCTTGAAATAAAGCATCTTAAGGGGTTTAAAATATTTTTATGTTCAAACACGAATATCTGAACAACAGTTGAACTTAGATGTATCAAGTAACATATCAAAAAAAAATCTTATTAAAAGGGGTTTTCAAAAATATAAAAATATACAGGGCGTTCTATTTGAAAAAAATCTAAATAATTAAATTTGCAAATGTTGAGCACCCTGTATAGCATTAATACTCAGAATTACTCACATCCACCATTTTACACTTGAAAGGTAGTTCACAAAAATCATAATTTTTTGGTACCGTTTTCTTTCATTCAATTGTTTTCTGTTGCTTACAGCAGCCGCCTGTAGTTCAGCATTTTTTGCATAAAAGAGTTGACGTTAGACCTCTATAACTTTATATAAAAATTATGAGTATTTCACTGCAAAACTTTTAAGCCACCCAAATATAGGGCATTTTGTTTAAAAAAAAAAGTAAGTTTTATTTGCCACTCTTTTTGAAACACCCTGTATAATCAAAACTATTTTAGTAATGTGCAACACCTTTTTACCTACAACTATTATATACACAATATTAGGTAACTCTCATAGTTTTGAAAATATCTTCCACCCCCGCTTCGTGGCCGGACCCTGTATATCATAATGTTGTTATTTCCTCTCTTTTATGTTACTAATGTATATTCATGTTTTCGTCGTGTTTATGATTTATTAATGTAACTTTTAACAAATATTCCAATGTTCATAATATATGTACCATCTCTACTTTTTCAACCATAAGCAAATCAAAAATGGCAAAATAACAATGAGTTGCTTGAAAAAAAACATTGATATACCAATTTTAAATAAAATAAATGTATCAAATGTTAACCCTGGCAAAAAACAAACAAACCTTGCGTAATATTTGGGTCGGGCTAAGGTCTTGAACGTCCTATATAAATTGTTGAAGTGTACGTTTTATATGTGTAATTCTAAAATGGACAGCGGCGCAGGAACTACTGTAATTATGGGGGAGCAAAATGTTTTTTCTGAGGGTTTTAAAATAACTAAGCGTTATGTTCGACTGTTTCATAATCACTACTTTATTATAGTATTATTTAGCGGTAACAAAGTGCTACTTCACTCCATAGAGTAAAGTAAAATGGCCGTCAGTCAATGTCCAATAGTTATTAACAAAATAAATGTCATTTTATTCAAATCAAGAAATCGTGTTTTCTCGTTCAGAAAAAATGGTTTTCGAAGTGATGTATGTCTGTCAGTTATTAAGCCTGACAGTTTATTAGTCTGTAGTCTGTATGTGTCCTCTCTACAGGCCAGATGGTTTAATTGATCGGCCTCAAAATTTTTATCTGTTTTTAATATAAATTTGGAGATCCCAGTAATTTCTGGTTAAAATCCGGTATACGGAAATAGTACTTCACTCTTATTTTTTTCTGTTTTTCCGGAAAATTTTTAATTGATAAAAATTAATAATAATAATTATCCGACATCCTAGGGGTATATTGATATCTACCCCCCCCCCCCCCCCCCCCCCCCCCCAGAAGAACAAGAAGAAGATAAAAATTAAATGTTATAGAACAAGATGGCATATTGTGTAATTATATACAACTTTTGTTCGAAAAGATTTTAAGAGTAAAAGAAAGTCGTGTGGTGACCACACTTTATTTTTACTTCCTTTTACAATAAAGGAAGTATTGGATTCGCCCCAAAAATTCGAAATTGAGTTTTCAACAGATCTTCACGTTTTAGAGTCCCCTGAACCCAAAAAACATGTTTTCTTTCATTGGTCTGTCTGTCTGTCTGTCTGTGTGTCTGTCTGTCTGTCTGTGTGCCTGTGAACAGAATATCTCAAAAACGAAAAAAGTTATGGCGTTGAAACTTCATATATAAGTTTTGTATACTATGTAGATGAGACAACAAGCTTTTGAAGAAAATCACATAACCGGCAGTAGGTGTTTACTCTTGTGATTTTTCAGTTTTTTCGATTTTTTCAAAAACGGCTCTAACGATTTTTTTCAAACTTCACATTTTTATTACATTTTCAATGTGTATTGATGTGAGATAGGTGATTTTCCAGTTGAATACTTCTAAAGTGGGTTTCTTTTGTTTTTTTTTCTATTTTTTTATTAACTCCTATTTTAAATAAAACACCCAGTATATTATTAGATTTTTGAATTCACCTTAAAATACTAGAGAAAATTTGTCTCTTTAACTAACGCTCTATTTTGTACCGTTTTTGTAGAATTTGTAGTTTTTTAAAATTTTTGACAAATGGTTAAAAATTAAAAATGAAATTTTTGACTAATTATAAGATCACTGTAAAAGGAAGTTGTGTGAGTGTATCACACCAGATTTTTTCATATGGAAATGCAATCTAGAGAAAGCATTAACAACAAACATTGTCACTAGATTGTATTGTGTTGGTACACAAACTTGTGGTTATTATTTTTGCAATGAGGTTAGTTTTCATGTTGATTGGTTGACACCGTAATTATTTTAAATTATAGTTTTGGCTATGATAAATTGAAATTATCCTTCGTGCAATACCTACCTATCTAATTAATTAAAACCAAATTTTAAAATCACATTTCCAAGTTTATAATAGCCCGAGCTATAGTCTGTTCAATAAACATAAGAACACAAAGTGGCCTTTGATTTTCAAAATTTCATGGTGTACTTCCAAAAATTTATCTTTGTCTACGAGTGTACTTCCAAAAAGTTACTAAAACAAATAGGTTAAGGGGGCGACATTTACATCCCATCTGTCATAAATGTTATGAATAACTACTTTTAAGGATATTACACAGATACTGTGTTGGATACTATCGACGTAACGTTTATTAATATGTATTTTTATTACATTTTATATAACTTTAGGTGGGAATTTCTAGAAGAATATCTACTTTACCATAGACAATGAGAAAAATTGTCATTTTTAAAATCAAATATGCCTGTAAACAGGTGTGGAAACCTTTGCAAAACAAAATAAAGAATCATTAGCACAAAAATTATATGCACATGCCAACTGGTGTTTATTGAATGCTCTATACAATTTAAAATAATGAAATGTCAACCTGTCGACATGAAACTTAACCTCACTGCAAAAATAATAACCACAAGTTTATGTACCAACACAATTCAACCTAGAATTTCGGCATTTGCATTTTCATATGAAAGAAAAAAGGACTATATCAAATTCTCCAATGTCGACCTATAACTAAAGACGTGTTTAACAAATTCTACGTGTTTTATTTCTGCTTCATCTACAATAGAACAACGAATTTTAGCATCTGGTATAGATTAATTTGAAAACCCTATATACACATTTTTTAAAACCTCATAGACTATATTAGGGAGGAAAATTACGCTATTTGACCCCCCGATATATTCTATGAGGGGGCGACCGCCCCCCTTGCCCCCCCTGTTTCTGCGCCTCTGAAAATGGATGATCTTGTAGAGGGAGAGAAATAACAATAATCAGTAATAAACACATGATATGTTTGCAAATCTTATTCTTGGCAACTGTGGTTCGAAAATCTATGACAATAATTATATTTTAGAAAGAAAAATGTATCATTTATGAATTTATGATTATTCCTCTTTTGTCAACTTGGTCAAGTCGTCGAATTGTATTATCAACATTCATAACATTTTAAATATGTGTTTTGAAACCATTTTGTATTTTACATGTTAAATACATTGTAAAATTCATTTTGCCTGGCTTTGCACATTACTGCCAGTCTGACGCTGCTAATTGCAAAAAAAATAGCGTTTCCACACCATGAAAATTCAAATTCAAATTTCGCCCGTTAACTGACTAGAGTAGTCGTTACGTCACGGAATGCGACAGTCAAAATTTGTGTTGTTAGCGCTAGTTGTCTGTTGACTGCGGCGCAGACTACACATCGCGCAGTGGTGGAATGGGAAGTTCCTACGAAAGTATAAAAGACATCGGAGCTGTTAACAAACCCAGCCCACAGGTGCTGAACTTGTCTCGAGGAAAATAATCCGCCTGAAAATGGCGTCTTCTCTATGTAAAACGACAGTGGTAAGTTGTTTCAAGCATAAATATGATAGCGTTGGATCGGAAGATGGTCGAGGCATCTCGTCCAGAGTGAAATCTGAAGTGTTCACACTTGTCACTATTGCTAGTAAATAAATGTGGGATTGTTTCGAACGTTAACGATTCTAACCTTAAATGTCAGCTTTATTTCCAAAATAAAGGAAGACTTCGTCAAGCTACCGAGTGCTACTTGTACAATATGTGTTTTATCGCCTCATTTATCAGCTTAAAATGTTTGAAGTTTCTTACTTACAAATTTGAGATTTTACGGCTTATGTGAAGATGCTTTGGGATTCTGCGACTGACCGAAAACATTGCATTTTGCATGATTCAAATGTCATGTTTAAGCAGTGCGTTCTAATCCTAGTTTTATTTAAAGATATAATTAGTGGCTGCACAGCTTTATTAAATTTTTAACAATGGTCGCATAAAAACCATTCGAATTGTGTGTAATAAAATTGTTGTAGCCGCTATTAGCACTGCAGTTACACAATAATAGAAACCACAACAATTTTAAGTAGCTTGTAGATAAATTTGTTAAAAACTACTATTTTGCAGTGCCAATCAATCGTATTGGAGTTTTTAATTTATAGCGTGCAATTCATATAAACAACTTTTGCATGATGTCGATAAGTGATAATCATGATCGGGTTTCAGACACAATATTTGATGTTTTTACTAAAACGCAACTGATTTGCAGGATTCCAATTTTATTTAAATCTTCAATACGAGGCTCCACAACATTCTTCATACTTCTTTATTGCAAGTTTGTTCTGCAGCTTAAAACATATTCCACATTGTATTTACTAGTATAGCTATTAGTTTTTAGAGCGCATTTAAGAATTAGTGCGTAATACCTATAACATTTGTCGATAATTATTTTTAATTGACTTCTATAACTCCAATACCGAGTAAAAATAACCAAATTTTCGTTACGATAATCTGCAAAACCTTTTTGTGGCTTGGTGTAATTCATGTTGTTTAATGGGTATTTCGCCACTACGCAAAATTAAAATTATTAAAAATGGGACGCTTTGAGGAACAATCTGGAGGTTGGTCGCTTCTCAATCCGAAGTTTTCCTTGTTCATTTTTAGTTTTAATTGTTAATTTGTTGATAACGAGGGCAGATTGTTCCTCGAAACGTTCGATTTTCAATAATTTAATTTTGCAGAGTGGCCAAATACCCATTAAACAACATGAACACAATTTTGAACGATTTTATTTTGAATTTGTAATAGTTTTCAGATTCATACATTCATATACTGTTAATACTTCGTATTAACGAGTTATTGCTTTACAAGTTTGATAAATGGCGTTAGAAGAATCTCCTATATTTTATACAGTGTGTCAAAAATACCTGATTTGCTGTAGAGATCTCTTTATAAATGGTAAAGGATTGAAATTCAGTTAAATTAGGCAAAATCTTTAATATTGTATTTTTTGTTAGTAATAACATCTACAGAGAAAATGTTGGTATTTAATCAATTGGGGTTTTGAATTTTGCAATAAGATGTGTGTTGGGATTCAACTATACAGAAAAAAATGTAATAAATCTGTCCTAATAATAATTGCAGTCTCTGCCACCATTAAACAATAAACAACCAAAACCTCTTAAGATAATATTACGTATAAAGTGAATTGAAGTGAATTCTTTACGCGTAATTAGTAATCCGGCTTGCAATCCGGAAGACTAAATCAGTACCCTCGGCGCAGGCATACATATTACGGGATACGGAAAGTTCGTTCCCCACATTTCGTACCCCACATTTCGTTCCGGGGATATTTCGTCTCCCCACATCTCGTACCCGGAAACTTCGTTCCCGAGCGAGCTCAATTTGTTTCCTAGATTACAAGGTGTTGAAAAACGAGTGCAGCGATCGGAATACAGTTAGAAAATTAAAGATATTTTAATTAACTTATGTTATAATAACAAAATAAATTGCATTTATTAAAAATGACGGTTTAATCTAAGTACGTATCTTCCTGATATTTTTTATAGGGCCGTAATTTCTCATTCTGAACAACTTTTCTTTGTAATATTTTGCCGTATCATGAACAGAAAGGGTAGTTTACCTGAAAAGAAAATATTTTTTGCTTAACTGTCAAGGCCGACTTGTTTTTGAAAAACTGAAAATTTTCTTAAAATTCTCTACAAACCAAGCAGAAATTATAATTCCTATAACATTTTTATGTAAAACCAAAGAGCATACGCTCTTTGGTAAAACTAAAAATAAAATTTAGTTCCCTCTTGTAAACTCAATCCGGGGACATACTGTATATAGTTCTTATCAGTTTATTATAATAAATAAATTAATTAAAATATATTTCATTTTCCAACTGCATGTGTAATCTAGGAGACAAATTGAGCTTGTTCGGAACGAAGTTTCCGGGTACGAGATGTGGGAAGACGAAATATCCCCGGAACGAAATGTGGGGTACGAAATGTGGGGAACGAACTTTCCGCAAACCACATATTACGTTTTCTTGCAGGATTTTGGTCAGTCTTAAAGCGTTCAGTGTAGCAAAAAGGTCATATTGATAATATGATTTCGGAAAATGATCTTATGTTAATAGGACTGGCAAAAGAAACGACGAAAAAAGATGAAGCGCACACGTTCAAACTGAGTAAAACAGTGGTTAAGAAATCGACAAGAGCATTCTCATATCGACCTAATAAACGAATTACGATTGGAGCCGGTTTATTTAAATATTGCGTACTTTTTATATCATACAAACAAGACAGAGACTTGCATAGCTCAATAAATTCTGTTACGAATTCAGGGGACCACATTCTCATATCGGTAATTTTTTATTAAATTATAGGCAGATAGAACAAACCACGACAGAATATGATATGCTACTGAATAAAATCACATTACCATCAGCGTAACTCTCGCCCTGTACCCACAACTCGCACATACACGTTCCGACTAGTATGCGATAAGCAAAGGCTGGCAGGCAAAATTTCAAATGTTGATAGTTTCTTTGGGGGGCCGAGCGTTCAGGGCTCGCCTTTCGGCTGATATATCCACTAATGATACAGTTTGGCTTCCGGTAAACCGTATCGTATGTGCCCACTTTAATAGATGGATATACACAGGTACTTTCCTAGTAACATTAGTTTTAAAACTTCGTCATTATAAATTATTATATATCTACCTAATGTTGGTATATACGGTACGATAGAAATGTGGTAAATAATTTATCATTATATTTATTGTTTTTACAAAATTGAGATTGCATACATTGATATTAGTACTACCAACATAATTATGGGTTATTAATAATGGTCTAGTAGTAAAACAATAAATATTTGTGATTGTCTGCTGTAAAAGTTAATTGTAATATGTAGAGCAGTATGAGATTGTTAAAAATATGAATTAGTTAGCGACCCTAGAATCAGAAATTTTGAAACTCGCGACCCTAGTTGTTTTGCTAACATGCAAAACATCATGCTGATAATAGTGAGAAGCAAAGCGAACAGTATTACACTGCAATATTGAAAAAAAATTGCACACAGCATTGAACACTACCTTCCGTAAAGTATTTGGAGAATATATAACAATATCGTGGCCTTCCATTCGCCGGATTGTAGGGTGCGTGTCATATAACGAAATTCGGCAAAGTACTGTGTTTTGTTCTAGCCTGTTTAGGTTAGTTGCAGTCTTTGATAAATTTTTTCCGCTACCACTGGCGGTGTTGTCCCCACAGTCAGCATAGTGACCTCGATCTTGATATCCGGCAAAATGCATTCCGGTCAAAAGACTTCTGGCAAATCGAATTCCGGCAAATGGAAACGGAGCCAACAATATTTGTACGCATAAAAAAATTAATGACTACCGTGGGATTTTTTAACAAGTATCACTTATACGCGGAATGCATGCACGATTTCGTAATAACGAGAAAAATTGCAATAACTGATACAAATCAAAGTTTCATGGAGGCTTTGCGACTCACCAAAGAAACCTCACGACCTCAAGATTAAAAACTGCTGGTTGAGATAGTTTACTTAATTTGTGCTATGGCTCAAATAACTGAAAATTGAATGATCAAAAGCTGCCAAAGCATTAAAATGTTTAAAATTCATTGTAAAGAGATTGATTTTTTTAGTTAGAATTCACGTAATAAAAGGGCAACGTGTAGGCTCAGTTTCAATGCCTATACATTCCGCATTGATTTAAATAAACCTATTAAATCAGGTACCAAGATATTGGTTGTTATAAGTTTGTATATAAAGCTGCTATAGCAATACCGTAACCATTTCTGATACTAATTATAAATTAATAAGTATGTACAGATAAACATTTGAAGGTAGTAAATGTACAACTGTTCCCTTGTATGAATTCATTACAAGTTTTAAAAAATCTTTGCAGGTCATATTAAATGAGTCAAATATTTATAGTATACAATCTTTATGACTTGCAAAGCATTATATTCAAAAGTTTAATAAACAAATTTAAATTTGTATCCTCGATGTTTCATAAACATTGCTAAAATTTTAGTTTTGTTTTATGTATTGCATCTTTTAAAAAGTACGAACAGCAAGCATTGTATGTTGCAGTTTAAACAACATGCACGAGTTCATAAAATTCGTGTTTGTATTTAGCCTTAAATGTACTGTTTAATGAATGTTGTAGGAGTTTACTGTTAAAGAAATGATTATTTATTGTCGATAAATGTGTAGGCATATGTTACACCTGTAATTTCATCGTCGCTTATTACTCAGAGATGGCATTATTCACGTAGTATAATTTTTCCAGATTTTTAATTTCATAAATTTAATGTTTATTATCAAAACAAACGGAACAGGATTTAACATTTTAAAATTAAATTTGTAATCGTTTTACAGCTAAAAGTTTACCAAGATGTGATGGACGATGTGATACAAGGTGTGCGCGAATTGTTTTTAGAAGATGGCGTTGACGAACAGGTGCTTCAAGAACTGAAACAAACATGGGAGGCCAAACTGCTCGCCAGTAAAGCTGTAGATAGTCATACAGATTTGGAAAACAAACAAGGTAATAAATTGTTATGCACTGTTAATACTTATTTTTGTTTATCACGATTTTTATTAATCACAAAATTTTACTTTAACATAGTGTTAAATTTTTTTAATCCTTAGTAATGAAAATTCGTGTATTAATCACTACTTAAAATAACCAAAGAATAACCAGTATAAGAGTGGATATTTCAACATTGCGTTGACTTCCAAACACTAACAGCCAGTCTTATAAAGACCACTAATCAGAGGTTAACTTTAATTCGTTGTTAAAATAAACAAAAGCGCATCAAAATTTGTTTACTAATGAATAAAGTGTCATAAGCATTAACGTTTTGATGTGCTTTTGTTTATTTTAACATCGAATTAAAGTTAACCTCTGATTAGTGGTCTTTATAAGACTGGCAGTTAGGCTCTTTAAATTGGATGTGCGGAATAGCGTGGAGAGTTTAAAAATCTTACCGGGGCACTTCACTCTTTGCTTGGGATGTGAAAAATGGCGGATGATGGCAGATTCTCGGCCAATCGAATCGCTTTGCAAGTCGAGAGAATCGACGATGGACCTTCAAATTGGTTGTGATCTTTTTCTCTCTCTAAAAGGAGATTCCTTTTCTAACTGTCGTGTCTTATACTGGTTATTCTTTGGAATAACTACAAAGGATTTTAAAAAGTGTTTAATGAAAAAAAAAAGTAAAACTAGAGAAAATATGTATA
This sequence comes from Agriotes lineatus, assembly GCA_940337035.1. Taxonomy (NCBI): domain Eukaryota; kingdom Metazoa; phylum Arthropoda; class Insecta; order Coleoptera; family Elateridae; genus Agriotes; species Agriotes lineatus. The sequence goes on along the minus strand of CALNHX010003496.1, from coordinate 118,932 downwards.
ACTAGAAGTTTAACTTTTGGGCATCTTTGAATTCTTAATTGTAAGTGCAACTTTTACAACTATTTTATGGTTACATGCGTTTTGTATGTACATTGCATGTATCTTATATTTTTTAAGTTTCAGTACAAACATCAGTAATGTTTACGTATTGTTTGTACTCGTCGTGGTCCCTCTTATTTATTTGTGCGACTTCAGAATTGTAATATAAATCATAAAACTCTTTTATGTAGCTAATTTTGTCATCGGTTGAAGGCTTTGGATTTCTAACGTAAAATTTGTGACCGAATTGGTGTCCAATATATGTCTCCTTTCACTGAAAGAGTAGTGATAGGTTATGTAAGATTACTAAACGCTAGATGTTAGGTTAAAAGTTCAAACATTAATAAACGTGCAGAACGTAATGTCGGCTCTCCAATTCTGGTCTTCTTCTTCTAGTACTTTATCCGTTTCGGACGTTAGCTATCATAATGGAAATACGTATTTTATTGACTGCACTTCGGAAAAGTTCTGCTGATGTAACTCCGAACCATTTTCTTATGGCGAGCCAGGAAATTCTTCGTCTACCAGGTCCTCCTCGTCCTTCAACTATGCCCATATTTGTTGTTATTTCTCATGATATGGCCAAGGTATTCTAGTTTCCTGCGTTTACGGAGAACAGAGTTTGAGGTCCCATTCTGTCGAGAACTTTTTCATTAGTAATTCAGATCTAGTCGTCGTTATTCTCACTGGGAGTATAGCTGTTTCCATTATTTCTGAAATCGCTGACGGCACTGCTGACTTTGTTGTACCATTTGTTACATAATTTCTCATAATCTGGATCGAGAATATTTACGGATTGTCGAAAACTAGCCATAACGATATAAATATTTTTGTTACACACATGCCGACAGGGAATCATACAGACTCTTTGGGCTCTTAACTCAAGAGTAGAAAATGATCCAACACTGTCCTATTGACACACACAAGTAAACTGAGATTCAGGAAGGTACTGAACGTGGAACATACGCAAACAATTAGGGCGGAAGTTACGTGCCAGAATATAGTATGCGGAGTCTCATTAGGGTTTCCAGTCCTGGGATCCGGTCCTGGGACCTTCCCGGGGATTCTACCAAAAAACAGTCCTTGACCACAGCCAGCGCAAACAAAGTCCCAGAACCATGTCAACATGCGTGCGTAATACTCGTGCCTCTTGCATATTCTGCATTATGTGCGTTTTGCGTAGACAGGAGAGGTATGGTTTTTGGTGGGTTAGCACTAAACCTGTTTGTTGTTTTAGCCATTTGCAAGTGTTCATTGTTTCTTTGTTGGATTTAGATATATTTTACGCGTAGTCGTGTGCATACGTAGTAACATAAAGTAACAAAATTTGTAGACTTTTAAAATTACGTGCGAAGAAGCGGAATAATTTATATTTTTGGTTTGAAAGCTGCCCGTTATTTGTGTGCTAACGCGTTAGAATTAGAATGAATTCCGATTCCCAATCTACCTTCATTCTACATCCAAAAAAAGGCAAGAGTTTGAAGTCGATATGGCAACACTTATATATCAAAAGATAAACAATTGACGAAATGTAAAGTTTGTTCCAATAAACTTCTCATAACCAAAGGTGGCTCGACGAAAGGATTACACAAACACTTTGCAGTTCGCGCAAAGCAAATGAAGTTATAGACCAGCCCTAATATAGCTCATTATCAGGACAGACATACTTTATTTAACTTAAAACACTTGGTTTTCTTTGCATTTGCATTCGGAAATTTCACCTGAACACTATTTCCCTCTCAGAACCATTTTGGGATTTTCGGGACTAGTCCCGGGACTTGAAATTTAGCTCGTTAAGTCTCGAAAACATTTTTGGGTACGGGACTTGGAAACCCTAAGTCTCATAGACTCACTGTCTGCTGTTAATGGTTAAAATTTTTCTAGTTTAATTTCAACCAATGTACACTGCACCCATGTAAACACTTTACGTAGGGGTAGTATCTACTGCATTTGACTTAACACACATACATGCTTACTTTTCTTTCTCTTCTACCATTATGGTCTAGAGGTAAATACAAATGTTGCTATTCAGTTATTTAATCCAGTTGTATGAAGATGGTAGTTGTAATATTAGTGTAAGCGAGCATATCTGAGAAAATTCAGATTCTGTGGATAAATAGTTTTAGCCGTATTCTTGCCCCATGATTAAAGCTTTTATTATTTGAATTAGTATTCATTCCCATGGCAATGGTGCAGTTTCGAATAAGTCTTTGTTTTACACATTGAAATTTACATAAAAACCTCTCTTTTTTTTTAAATGTGACCGTGTTAGGATTAAATATAAACACCCGATAAGAATACTGACCTTCATCTCTGTAGTGCATTGCAGTGGTCTCCAACTTTTAGGCAAGAAAAAATTAATAATGCGTACCCCTGGAAGACTGCTCGGAGAAGGAATTTGTTTTTTATTTTTTATAGATAGTATTGTTTTTGGAATTCAATATACGGAGTGTTTAGAAATTGAGAAAAATTAAATCGAGAGAAAAGTACTTTCATTTTGATTTTAGAGAAATATGTTCTTATATTTTAACTTTTAGAGGAAAAAGTTGTTTGTAATGAAAAATAATGGAAAATACAAAAGCTTAGCTGCATATAGTAACTTGTCTTTTGTTACTTATAAACAATCCTAAAATGATAATATAGTCAGATATTAACCAAATAATCAAATCTGTGCTCTCAATAAACTGACGACTATCATTATATCCGAATGGTTTTTATTAGAAGTATTTTGGCTTTTATAATATGTATTAATTTATTGATTGACTCATTTACATTTATTTCGGTGTCGAGGACCATTTGTTTATATAAAAACTAGCTGTTACCCGCGACTACTTACGTGCAAGGTTTGTTATTTGTGTATTAAATAATGACTAATTATTTTCTGTCATCCCATCCCATCCCTGTCCTTTCCCGTCTCGTCGCGCCTCGTTCCCTCCCCTACCCTCCCATCCCTTCCCGTCCTGTCCCGTCATCTTCTATTTCACCTTCAGGGACAAATTTCCAAAAACTAAATGACTTACTTCAAAATTGATCTTAAAAAATTCCAACTCCCTTTTTACCCCTTTAGGGGTTGAATTTTCAAAAATCCTTTCTTAGCGGATGCCTACTCCCTATGAGAAATTTGCCTCCCAAATTTCAAGTTTGTAGCATTTATACTTTCTGAGATTTCGTAATTAACCAGTGAGTGGTATTTTGCTTTATATATATAGATTAGGTATATTTACAGAAATAAGGCAACTTTAAAGCGAAAATATAATTATAATTATCCCTTTTATTCCCTATTCTAAGGGGTCGATTTTATGAAAATAATTGCTTATTTTTTAGTGAAGTACACCTACGAAGGTTCGAATTGAAAAGTCTTTTTAATATTGTTTTCCAATACAAACTCTAAGACCCCGTTTCACCACTATAGGGTCTTGGACTTAAAAATAAATGCCATTTTTGCAATCAACGTCCAAAAAAACCTCAATAACGACACCCATATCGATTTTTAGGCTTATTTACCCCATTTCACCCCCTAAGGGGTTGATTTCGGAAAATCACGAAATATGTGTTTGCTTATTTGTTTTTAGCAGTACTCCTACGAAGTTTCAAGTCGAAATGTTTATTTAATATTATTTTTCCATACAAAATCGGAACCCCCATTTTACCCTTTTAGGGGTTGAATTTCGAAATATCCTTCCTTATTCCTTGTATACTTCATAAAGGGAACCTCTGTGCAAAATTTCAGCTTTCTAGGTCCAAGGGTTTGGGCTGGACGTTGATGAGTCAGTGAGTGAGTCAGGACTTTGCTTTATATATACAGTCAGACCTCGCCGTTCGCGGCTTTGCGGTTTGCTGATTTGATTTTATGCGGGGCACCTTTGTGCTCCCATTTCTTTGTCGTTCGCGGATATTTGCTTTGCCGTTTGCGGATGGAATTGCCAACGTTAACTGTTTCAACTTTCACACACTAACGGCCGTGCTTATGAAGGCCACTAATCTGACGTTAACTTTAATTCTCTGTTAAAATAAACAAAAGTGCATAAAAATTTGTTTACTAATGATTTAATGAATAATATGTCATAAGCGCCAACGTTTTGATGAGCTTTTTTTATTCTAAACGCGATTTAAAGTTAACGTCAGGTTAGTGACCTTCATAAGACCGGCCGTAAGTAAACAAAGCAGACGTATGCGGTTTATGTCATGAACACCTAAATAACATTATTTATCGCAAACTTGTAAACACACTTATCGAGCCGATTTCTTTGAATCTCTTATTATCAAATCCGATCTGAAATAAATTGTAAAATTACAACTTGAATAAACAAATGGACATTCGAGCTCTAGATTCAAGTGGCAGACTTATGTTACGTATGGAATTTTTGTTCAAATTTTACTGTCTTCTCGAGCGTTTCTGTCGAAAATTCAATTGAGTTGAACTTTTAAAGCACGGAAAACCCTGTCGTCAAAGCGTAAAGTTTCTGCTTCAAATTTGCCAGACAAAAAGCGCAGAATAGTTTTGGTTTTTTGAAGTTGCATAGTATAAATAAATCTAGTTAATGGAACCTAACCCCGTTTTTATCATTTATGTGTTTACTTGTGCATCGCGGTTTTGCGCTTCGCGGCATTCTTCTGGAACGCAACCCCCGCGAACGGCGAGGTCTGACTGTATTAAGATATAATTGCTATTATGAAGCTGAAATTTTGTATTTAGACCAGTGGCGACTGCTCCTTAGGGGCGCGCCAGCCTCCCAGCCGTCAACAGCGTGTATAGCATTAGAAAAAAGTAACTGTTCTATAACTGAAAATGTTTTTCATCATCTATCCTATCGTTATAATATAACAAGGTTTAAGTAATGAGATCTGGAAGCAGCTTTTCGATATCGCTTAAAACATGTAAAACAATATCCACGATCTATGTCAACATGTGTTATGTGTTAACTCACTCGGTCGTTTCAATACACCAAGTGGCTGGCAGCTCCTGAGGGCCCAAACTTATATGGCAATTATGGGAGCAAACGCTGAAGCAGTAGAATTGAGGTGACCAGTTTTAATGTGTTCGGAAGGTTAACTACGCTGCAGCTGAAAAAGTCGTAAACTAACAGACTTATTTACAAACAATGCTCCCGAAATGTAATCAATCCGAAAATAAAGCCACCCGCCTATAAGCATGTGTGGTGCAATCTTTGACATTGAAAATGAATGTATTTAAGCTTTGAGCACTGTTTTGGCAATAAATAAGCTCTTATCAGTATAATTATAATTGCTTGCAGACCAATAAAAAGTGAAGTCGGGTCTTTACAGATTTGATGCTTTCCACCGGCTCATATAACTCACATAGCTAAAAATTGTCAACATTAATTTTAAAAGCCTATACCGTTAGCTGAAAAGGTTAAAATAAAAAACTTGGATTAAATTTCAACCTGCAAAATAAAATTGGAACTCGCAATTTTACCAGAAATTTTCTGTGGGCAATAAAAACATATGAATTTGAGGATGTGATACATGCTCTGTTTTGGTAAAACTTTAGTGTAAGGTTCTGCTTATTGCACATGATCAAAAATCAAACTGTCAGACATGAATGTGATCAGCAGTTCCAAAACAATCTTATGGGTTATTCAATTTTTTGTTTTAAAAAAACAATCAAAGCCTGCAACTAACCTAAACAAGCTAGAACGACATACAGCATCTTATGCGGCAACAAAAACACCAGTCTGACTGCACATTGTTGGTGGCTTGTTTGGAACCACTGCTTCTTTATGTTGACGCGAAGTCAACTAGCCAAGTGACCATCAAATGATTGACTGGCTGACATGCGCAATAGGCAGGACCTTATACTAAAGTTGTATCTTCTGTTTTCTCATTATTAAATAAATTATCGTGCTTCGTTTTTGAACACTCATGTACATGTACAAATTCTTGCTATATTTAGATTAAAATGTCGCCCGAATGTAGGTGAGTCATTATATATATTTTTATTTAGTAATTGTTAAAAATTAAGAGACCTCTGGAATACAATTATCACGAGCCGCCACTGATTTAGACTTACATTTTTTGTAGTATTTTCCTCTAAAGTTAAAATTAAAGTCACTTCTCTAGCTATTTCCATATTTTCTTTATTTTTAAATGCCCTGCATATCAAATTTTAAATTTTACCGTGATACTGCAGTTCTTACAAGAAGCAAAACTTTATAAAGAACGACTTTTCAACGTAGAATGAAAAATAAAAAAGTTTTCCTTCTCTGGGCAATAATGCGGAGACGCACTGTATATCTGTAAAAATATCACAGATTGGCAGCCTTAAGAGTTAAGAGATAGTGTCACTACTATCAATTTCTCATGTATTTAATGTTTATGATCTTCTAATTTAAAAATAAAGGTTACTCGTAATCTTGAATTGATTTGCGTACCCCACTTTGGAGACCACTAGTGTATGGAACTAATCTACTAACATTATTAAGTAGGTTTTCATTTTCAAATAAGCTGAAGTTGGCATTAATAAAGTATAACTCTAAAATTAGTTCTTTTTTTCTATAGATGCTACATATAAATGATAAATAGACTACTCAGCACTTGTTTCTTAAATGTCATGGCTGTATAACTGGCAATTTAATTGAGTGGATAAGTTTAGTACAAAGAAAGGGATAAAACTGTAGAGGGATATACTTTTATGTTTGATGGGTATTGAAATCTGCATTCGTAATAACTGTTAAGTATCGATTTAAAAAAAATGTACATTTTTAAAATTATGATTTAAAGCAGTGGTTCTCAACCTGTTTCTTCTCGTGGCTCCTTTCAAAGTCTTGCTCATTCGTCATTGTGTCTACCAGCAGTATAGTCTCAGGGTGTCTAGCGACCGGGAATTCCTGGAAAACGGGGAATTATACGGGAATTTGAAAGTGCCCTTGAAAATGCGGGAGTTTCTTAGGCAACCGGGAATTTTTTTATCAAAGGGAATTTGCAGTAATTTTTGCTATTTTACTGAAATAATAAGCTAAATTTCCGTAAAAATTTTCGGATTATCTGGAATAATTGCAAAAATGTACGGGACGCGCGTAGACGACCTGTTGTTGTTTTTTTGTTTTTAATGAATACCCGAAAAAGTCAGACCGGAAGACCAGAAAGTATCCGGGAATCCTATTAAAATGACTAGAAAAATACGGAATGCCATATCTGCTAGACACCCTGAGTCTTGACCCTAGTCATATCTTCCGAAAAAATCTTATTGTACGGCGAACTATGTTTGATTCAAGGCCCTATATGAGGGATCTGTTTTTGGAGTAGTGTACCTATACAACATATTTCATATTTTGAAGTTTGCGGTAGCCTCCTTAAGAAATGATTGTCCGTGATCTCCATTGAGAACCACTGGTTTAAAGTACTTCTTTTATTTTAATCAGATTTAAATTTCAAATACCATATTTTTCTATTATTTTAACCCTGCGTTACCTGCGTGGTTAAATAAAACAGTGTTGCTAGCAGGTGAGCGTCGAGCTCACTGGCCAATTTAGTTTATTAATTTGACATTTTTACATAAAAAGAAAATATAGGGGATACATATATTTTATTATCAAGACAACATTTTCTTAATAATGTCATCAAAAACACGTTAACGAAACAAAATAATATTCTACAAAACATAAACACGTAACTAGGATAAGTCAAATTATAGTAAAAATGGAAATTCTCATAAAGCAACTAGAACGTTTTATTTCCAATTTAGTCAGATTCGGATTCTCCATCACATGCACACTCTGTACAATAGGTAATGGTTTGTTCTTTAGAAATTACTTTGAGACACTGCACATTTTGAGGTAGTTTTGCGGTTTTCCTTCTTACGGCAGTAGGAGCATTTTAGTCTTGCCCCTGGAACAGTGTTCTCTTGTGTCAAAGGAAATTGTAGGTATTTTTTTATTTGTATACTTTGTGCTGCTCTTCTCTGCGTATGTGGGGTAATCTACTCTCTTGCTAAATTCTTTAAATATTTCCGTCTTAGTTGACTGGAATCTAATAGATTTGTTCGAAATATTTCCATTTATTCTTGCGATGTTCAGCATACTAAGGCCACCTACACGTAATCCTTGATACAGAATAAAGACTTTTCAGCTTGTCTACAGAGTCGACTCCTGATTTAGTATGGTTATAAAAAGTAATTACTTCTGATATGAATGCTTTACCGCTTCTATCAATCTCAACGTTTTCGTGTTGCGTTGACAAAAGCAGGACTTTTTTTTTTTTTGTATGTAGGAAACCAATAAACAATCTCGACCAAAACCAAACATGCTGCTGCAGATACATGTTCCTTTAGTTGCAACAAATATTTTTGGATTTTTGAGTTCTTCTGCTAAAGGAAACGAGTTAAACTAGTTATCGCAGGCTAAATTTATGAAATGGACCCTCAGGTTGTTTTCCACCATAAATTTTGATTTTTACTGTATAGAATACCCAACTATCATCCAAGACAAATATTTTTATCCCATATTTGTTTGGCTTATTAGGGGGATACTGCTGAAAGCCACACCTACCACAGAAATGTGAATTTTATCAAAGCGTAAAGATCGAAGCAATAAATCTAAACCATTCATAGACATTACCATTTTGAATAATTCTGGTGATAGATTTAAATTGGCATGCTGCGAATTGAAGACCCCTGCCATGTACAATAATCCAAACAGTGCTTTCATCTCCTGAGTATCAGTGCCTAGCACATCTCGTTCATGGGAATGATTGATTTGAATACTCAGTAGGTATATATTTGTACAAGCTACAATTTCTTCCCATTTCATTTGTTACAAGCAAGTTCCAATTTTCATATGGCGTTCAACCATTCTTTGCGATGGACTTCACTTCAGGTAGTTTAGTAATAATATTCCACAGGGTTTTTTTTGTTTCTACCAGTGTAGTTCGGACGATCTTCAGACCAAAAAGTTGGAAATAGTTGTACCATCTGAATCATTCGCAGGTAACTCGGAATCAGTTTCATAATACGCCTTGATTTAGACAAAACTTATATCGCTTTCTTCATCATCCAATTTTTTTCTCATGAAATAATTCTTGCTGCTTTTCATGTAATAGAACTTCTTGCTCTAACTCTTCAAATATTTTCAAGAATCTCGCCTCCTCTTTCCGATTCATTAAACTTTGTAGGCTAGTATGTACGCCTAAAATAATTTAAAAACTCAGTTCGAAAAGCATGCATTTACACCTACTAAAATTATAGCTAAATGTATCACGAGTGAGCGGATCACTCTCTTTTCGACACGCACTCGCTAGTAACGCTAAAACTAGACTAAACTCTGATGACCGTAATTTTGCACGAACAGCCCTGGGCCTAATAGTTATGGGGAGGATTGCCATCAAGTATAACAATTTAAAAATAGTGGCGGGAAAAGTAAGTAAGTAAACGGCACCCTCACCGTGCGGGTAAAGCGGGTTTAATAATAATGTAATCCATTTAATTTTGAAGTTTAAAATATACTACGGGACTTTAATAAACATACTGATGTTATTTAATTGAGAATTTAGGGTTTATGATTATATTATTTAACGATTACGTCGACACCTTCGGGTATAAGAGGTCATCGATTATGTATTTATTTAACGACCTATTATTTAAGATACAAATTTGTGATGTTACTTTTTGGTGAAATACCACTCGAAGAGAGGCTGACGATGGCAACCAGTTTATAATTCTAACCTAAATATAAAATATTTTTATTAAAAAAATAGAATTATGTAGAGTGAATTTAAGTTCTTTTTATAGTCCGTACCAAATCTTCCTAGCTTCTCACCGCTCCATTTTCTTCCATGTGTCTCTGTTTTGGGTCTTCAACGTCCAATTTCTTCTTGTTTCTCTTGGTCGCCACTGTAGTTTTGCATTCGTCCATTTGCTATTATCTCGAGCAATGTGATCCAAATATCAAACAAAAATGTTATGAAGTTTCGTCTAAATCAAAAGACTGGTGTCTATTAAATAAAATCATAAATTGTCCATCTAACATCTAACACTATCTTTTATTGATATAATATAGTGCTTTAAATTATCTTCGGTACCATCCATTATAAGAGGTTTAAGTGTCTTAATAACCAAATTTTAAATGCATATTAAAATTCCCGTTAGGTTAGTAATGTGTTTTAAATCTATGATTGAGTTCTACATTGCCATTAAATTGTTTTTGATTTTCTATATTATTAGTTTAAGTTAATTACCAACTAAATGAAACAAATAGTGAATGCGACTTATGGCTTTGGTATAAATGAAATTTTATGTAGTTATGTAACACGTGTTATATTTGTACTCGCATTCCATTTCTACTCTGCAGTAGTTGCAGTGTTGAATTCAGACTGATTACTCCGGGGAGGAAAATGAAATGTTTGGGGGGGGGTATTCTTACCTATTCCCGCGCAAACCACCCATTCTTTTATAGAGAAAAAAACATGAATATGAAGTGGTAATGTTTCCGGGGGGTCGAATTTCCTCTCCGGTCACCCCCCTGTATTCAACACTGAGTAGTTGTGTAAACAATATAATTTTCCTTTGATATCTTGCAAATGAATGTCATTAAAGAAAATAGAAAATTTGTTTTGAAATATTTTTAAGTTGAATGCGTTACTCTGATGAATAATGTAACATAAATCTGCTATGTTTTGGTACAAATTTATTTAAATGTGTGGACAGCACCATATTTCGACTATTCTTATAGCTAATGTTTACAGCCAACTGATATAATTTAATGTTTTATAAATTACTTTGTATTTTATACTCTTTTACTAAATATTTTTATGAAAGCTTTATGTATATTTATAACACAAGCTCAAATGCGCAGTGGGTTGGCCAGATGAAAATTTTAACCTGACAAATTAGTAAACTTAAAAAATGGAGCAATAAACGATTTGTTTATAAGGAAATTTTATTATAGCTTTGTTAAAATTACGATACTGGTATTGCATATGTTTCATAACAAAAGCAATATTTTATGATTAACTGTTCATAGTAGTTCAGTCATATCAAAATTCAATTGCAATACTTATTACCTACGTGATTCCATGCTACTTAAAAGTGTCACTAATTAGTGCAATCAGTTTAATATACCGTAGTATTTGTTGTTGATAATCATTAAAATAGAACTGCTACTGTTAACACTAATGAATCATAATTTATTTTATCAAATGCTGATACCACTTCATTATAAGATTAGCAAGAAACTTTTATTTGTAGAATATTAAATTTTAATATGTATCTGAATTCGATAAATCCAAAATTCCTTGCAAAGTTGCCTTTGGAAACAATTTTGACAATAACTGTTCATATCAACATTTGCGAATGGAAAAATTGTTTTAATCATTTTGAAGTTTTAAAAAAATTCAAATACATTATTGTGCATTTCACAGTAGTGATCATAGCAGATCGTTCAGTCTAAGATGCATTATTAATTTGTCGAATTGTTCTTTTGTCATCATTATTTTGAAGAACGAGTTGATGCATTTTGTATTTACAAAAGTTAATTGTTTCTTTGCACAATAATGACTACTGGTTTGTATCCTTCTTTGTTAATTGGTTACTGCCAGAGATGTGCTGTTCCTTACTGAACGGTGATTTTGTCGCCATTATTTTTTAGGAACCGGAGCAATCTGCCCCATATTTACAATACAAATCTTTGATGTTCATTTTCTTCCTTTGCTAGGTGAAGTAAAATGCACTTGCAAGATCTGCAAATGAGCTAATTGCTTTGTGGCATTAATCTTGTAAGTTTCCATGCAAAAAACTAAGTAGGATGACAGTAACCCAGCGTCTACAAGCACTGAAGTCTGCACATACGGATAGCACATACTACCAGCATACACCTGTTTATAGCAACTGCAATAGCACATTGTCATTAGGTCATTACAAAAAGTAACGAGTATTTGTCACTGTTCCTGGAACAAGTTGTCACTGTTTCAGCTAAAGATTTTAGACATTTCTAATGACTACATTATCTTCTTTTTTGCCTATTCCCTTATACCCTATGGTGTCGGGTCCTCGATCCATTTCTGGTATCCCTTCTGTTTAGCGCCATTCTCTTCGATGTTCATTCCTCTCTGCTGTACCATATTTTTGATGTTGTCTATCCACTTTTTTCTGGATCTCCCTTTTATTTTCTTCCCTTCTCTTCTTGCTTTCATCATCCTCTTTGGGAGTCTCTTTTCTTCCATTCGGACCACATGTCCATACCATTGCAGCTGTCTTTTTTTAATAGTTTCCACTATTGGCTCTACCTCTAGTTCTTCCCTTGTGGTTATATTTCTAACTCTATCTCTTCTAGCCTTTGTCTTGCATTGGCCAGGTTTCTGCTCCATATATCAGCGTTGGTACGTATACTGATTTGTACAAGTGCAGCTTCGGTTCTCTTCCCAGTTCTTTTTTATTTATTAATGTTGTATTTATCTGATAGTATATTTTTGTTGCTTTTGATGTCCTGTTTCTTATTTCTTGTTCTATTGTCCCATCATTGCTTATCACGACGTCCAAGTTCTTGTAGAAATTTACCACCTCTAATCTATTCTGTCCACATCTGATGTTTATGTCTTCTTCATCATTAGCTGTTTGTTTATAATTTTCATTATTTTGCGTTTATTTCCATTCCTGCTCTTTGTATATTACTGTTCCATTTGTCGACTGCGGCTTGCAATTTCCTAACGGTGTCCGCCATCAGCACAATGTCATTGGCATACACAAGACTTTGGAGGGTTACTTCTTCCATTCTCTAGTGTCCAAATTTTATGTTTAGTGCTTTCTATTTACTTTCCTTCAGTATTTGGTCCATAACTATGATAAATGAGGGAGTCCCCTTGTTTGATTCCTTTTTCCATATTGAAGCTTTTGGACTCTTTCCCCTTGATTATCACTGTTCCTGTTCTTTTGTACAATCTTTTTGTGACTGATCAATTTATCGGGTATTCTTGCCTCTTCCATGGCTTTCCATAAGATCTTCTTTGTTATGTATCAAAAGCTGCATGAAGGTCTATAAACGCCAGATAGAGAGATTTTCCTTCTAATTTTTTTTCTGCTGCTGATCTGATAGTATATATGTGGTCTTGTGTTTGCCTATTATTCCTAAATGCTGCTTGTTCCTCCTGTAGTTCCTTCTCTACATAGTGTCTGATCTTTGTCTCTATTTTTGTATTGTCTGTATACACGATGATAAACAAATGGCTCGGTAATTGTCGCACTTGTTCGTGCTTCCTTTCTTGTGCAATGGTACGACGATATTTTCCTCCCAGTCTCTGGGTATCTCTTTTCCATCCCAGGCCTGTTGACATATTCTTTGGATCTATTTCACCATTCTTCTCCCTCCATACTTGACCATCTCTTGCTTCTGTTACTTCTTCTTTGGTTACTATTTGTTCACTCTTCATTTCTATTGGTTCTTGCCTTATATTTCCCCTCTCTGGTCTCATTTTTTCTGTCTTAAACTTTTTCTCGTAGTATTTGCTCCAAGTGTCCAGGATTTTATTTTCTTCTGTTACTACGATTCCGTTCACATCTTTTATACACCATGATGTTTTGCTATACTTTCCTCTTACATGTTTGACTATCGTCCAAAATTCTTTCTTATTGTTGATGTTGTCGTTGAATTTATCTTCTACTTCTTTCCCAAAGTTTACCCATGCTTTGTTCTTTGCTCCTTTAACTAGTTCTTTTGCTTCGTTTCTTATAGTTATCTAACTGTGTCTATCTTCTTCTCTTCTCGTTTGTAAATACCTCCTTGTTCCACCATTTTGTTCTTTTTTGTCTTGAGCTAATTCTCTTTTTCCCGCATACCTCTGTGGCTACTTTTATTATTATAGTTTTGAGTTTTGCCCATCTTTCTTCAATCGTCCACTGCTCCCCTTGTTCTTCCAGTCCCTCATGTTGTTTTAACATTTCATTGATTTTATGTTGAACTGTAGCCTTTTCTGTTCTGTTTTTAATTCTTCTAAACATTTCATTGATTTTATGTTGAACTGTAGCCTTTTCTGTTCTGTTTTTAATCCTTCTATCTTTATTTTCTGGTATTCTTTTTTTGGTGGTTTCGGTTTTCTCGCATAGAATCTTGTATCTGCTATGACCAACTTGTGGTCGGAGTTTATTCCTGCGTTCCGTATGGCTTTTATGCCTAACATAGGATATTTGGTTTCTGGCATATAGGTGACTACATATCAGTACATCAACGTTTTCACAGCCTTTTTGGATTCGTAGCATTTTAAATCAGAGTATTTTTTGAAAATTATTTTCTAATAACTTTTATGCCTTTATAAGGAAAAAAATAATATTCATGAATTCATAGGTTATGTTCTGGTATAACCTATTATTTTCAGAGTTTCTGAAGCATTGGGAGCTCCTTTATATGCTTTTTGTACAACTTGTTTTTCATGTGCTACACATTCATTCTGATTATTTGATAACACGGTATCTTACGAATACTATGTATTTAAAGTTGAGTAAGGTACCCTTTATTTTCATTATTTTGTATACAAGTGACGTGCATTTTTATATTGAAAGGTGTTCATTGTGTCTCTTTACATGACTCACAGCAATTATGTAATTCTAAGTAACATTTTAACACATATATCATAGTTAGCCATGATTAATAACCAATTGTAATAGGGAACAAATGTACTTTTTGGTTACAACAAGCAATACTTAATATTATTTTCAATTCTGAGTCTCAAACTGAGTAGATTCAATTTCGAATATTTATTTATGTATGATTGGGTAAGCGCCAGACTTGCGTTAAGCAAGTCCTTGGTTCGAATCCCGCGGGGGTCGGAATTTTTCCGCCTTGGCGATTGGAATCGGGCTCGGTGAGACCATTCACAGTTGGGCACCAAATTAACTGTGCTCTACTCAGAACCACAGACCTAAGAGATAGAGTAACAAGGTCAACATATCACCAAGACGCACACCTCATACAATGGTTGCTGCGCAAGCACCAACGGCGCGATCCAACTCTGTATCCCGAATCTGGGGCAAGTTGATCATTGTACCGCCAGATGCCAGCGCATAAAGCACCAGCCTCAACACCACAAGGTAAATGAGGTTACAGATAATACATACATATTTATGTATGAAAGCCCCCATAGTAATGTCATTATATGGTATATTTATTCTTCCTCTGTATATATTTTATAGTTTACATGTTTGTGCTATCTATTCAAGTACCTTGGCCAAATTACTCTTGTAAATATTGAATCCAGTGACGTCACCCCAAGTATGCTACCGCTTTGTAACAATAACTGAAACTGATTTTTTGTCTACAGCATTGATTTATTAGTAATGCTTTCATAACCCACACACATTGTTGTTGTTTTTGTTTTATTTATATACAGTGAACAGAAAGTTCTTTTTTAAGTAATTTTCATTATAACAACAGAACGCTTAAACTTTTTGAGTAATATTGGTTATTATCATTGGACTACTAGTGGATAAAACATGGGCATCAACAGAGACCAGAGAGTACTGTTACAATCAAATCAGCCTTGCTTTACATAAAATATGAACAGTGAATTTTGTAACTAAACAATGCATAAATTCCATCTTCCTAAATAGACATGTTTTATGTTGCTGAACTAATTTTGTCAATATTGTATAATATAGTGTAAGCATACTAACAGTGAAAACACTATATAGTGCCCTCAAGCTTGGAGAGCTCCTCAACATCCCCAAAAACATTCCTGTCCTGTCTCCTGCCTGCCGTGCCCTTTCAAACTGCCGTTGGGCCTGTCCTGAGCATAATCCCTGAGCGTTCCCCATTTTATACTGGACCTGGTCTTCTGTGTAAGTCGCTGACTCAGCCACATGGATCGCAGCACCTAGAAAGTAAGTTTTCACTTTTTTCCTTTTAATATCTCAGCATGGAGATGCAACACAAATTAAACTTCTCCAAATTTGAGCCATTCGATATACATTTATATTTTATTATTTCCTCCAAACACAAGTCCAAGAAGAAAATATGAAGTTAAACTTACTTGTGTTGCATCTGGCTCCTGAGGCCATGAGCAAAATTTGTGACTTGTTATTGAATTTAATATACCCATACACCGAACTGAAAGAACGGCTGGCAGCTTGTTACGCATAAACTAATGCTGTCAAACTTTCACTGTTACCAAATGGTTTGGAATATCCACTACATTTCATCTGGGACATGCCTCTAAAAGCTGCTCACTAATGTTCAAGTTCATGCTTGCATCAATGACACTGCCAACGGATCGCTTAGTGAAAAAACTTGACAATATCCATCGCTTATTACCAAATACACCTGCCTTGCAGCCTCCAACTAGTAATAACCTCCTTGTTCCGCACAACCTGATTGCTGGGCATCATTAGAACAAGGTCTTAAAAATCTATCTCAACTAAGCAACAAACTGTCATACTTGACTTTTGAAATAATGCGCAAAGTGGATTATAATGGTAGGTTCTTCCGGTTTATTTCGTGGTCATCGATTTGAACTTGACACTTCACTGCCCATACTGTTAGCTTCTTCAGAAGACTTCTAAAGGCTGTCTTTAGATATCAAGAAGCTGCAGCATGAGCAGCGAAACATCAAGTTCAATTTGACGATCACGGCATAACCCGAAAGAACCTACCATCATGGACAACAGCCGTGAAAGCCTGCATTCGACTAAAGTAGATTATGTTTTTGTCATCATACTTCTGGTTCACCAGCCATTAAATGCATTCAACCCTGTTTCTTTCATTAAAAAAAAGTAGCTAGATTATCGTTTACAATTGAACAATAACTGAAACTGATTTTTTGTCTACAGCATTGATTTATTAGTAATGCTTTCATAACCCACACACATTGTTGTTGTTTTTGTTTTATTTATATACAGTGAACAGAAAGTTCTTTTTTAAGTAATTTTCATTATAACAACAGAACGCTTAAACTTTTTGAGTTAATATTGGTTATTATTTATTATCATTGGACTACTAGTGGATAAAACATGGGCGTCAATAGAGACCAGAGAGTACTGTTACAATCAAATCAGCCTTGCTTTACATAAAATATGAACAGTGAATTTTGTAACTAAACAATGCATAAATTCCATCTTCCTAAATAGACATGTTTTATGTTGCTGAACTAATTTTGTCAATATTGTATAATATAGTGTAAGCATACTAACAGTGAAAACACTATATAGTGCCCTCAAGCTTGGAGAGCTCCTCAACATCACCAAAAACATTCCTGTCCTGTCTCCTGCCTGTCGTGCCCTTTCAAACTGCTGTTGGGCCTGTCCTGACCATAATCCCTGAGCGTGCCCCATCTTATACTGCACCTGGTCTTCTGTCTATGTCGCTGACTCAGCCACATGGATCGCAGCACCTAGAAAGTAAGTTTTCACTTTTTTCCTTTTAATATCTCAGCATGGAGATGCAACACAAATTAAACTTCTCCAAATTTGAGCCATCCGATATACATTTATATTTTATTATTTCCTCCAAACACAAGTCCAAGAAGAAAATATGAAGTTAAACTTACTTGTGTTGCATCTGGCTCCTGAGGCCATGAGCAAAATTTGTGACTTGTTATTGAATTTAATATACCCATACACCAAACTGAAAGAACGGCTGGCAGCTTGTTACGCATAAACTAATGCTGTCAAACTTTCACTGTTACCAAATGGTTTGGAATATCCACTACATTTCATCCGGGACATGCCTCTAAAAGCTGCTCACTAATGTTCAAGTTCATGCTTGCATCAATGACACTGCCAACAGATCGCTTAGTGAAAAAACTTGACAATATCCATCGCTTATTACCACATACACCTGCCTTGCAGCCTCCAACTAGTAATAACCTCCTTGTTCCGCACAACCTGATTGCTGGGCATCATTAGAACAAGGTCTTAAAAATCTATCTTAACTAAGCAACAAACTGTCATACTTGACTTTTGAAATAATGCGCAAAGTGGATTATAATGGTAGGTTCTTCCGGTTTATACCGTGGTCATCGATTTGAACTTGACGCTTCACTGCCCATACTGTTAGCTTCTTCAGAAGACTTCTAAAGGCTGTCTTTAGATATCAAGAAGCTGCAGCATGAGCAGCGAAACATCAAGTTCAATTTGATGACCACGGCATAACCCGAAAGAACCTACCATCATGGACAACGGCCGTGAAAGCCTGCATTCGACTAAAGTAGATTATGTTTTTGTCATCATACTTCTCGTCCACCAGCCATTAAATGCATTCAACCCTATTTCTTTCATTAAAAAAAAGTAGCTAGATTATCGTTTACTGAGCTCTACTGTGGTTCTGTTAAACCCACAAAATGTAGAAGAATCATTTATGGCTCTTTGATTCTATAAACAAAATGAAATTCATTATTCAAAATAAGACGATTTGCCTCAACTAACCTATATCCAAATATGTGTTTAGTGTGTATTTTGCTTCAAAGTTTTTTTTTTATATTTTCCTTATAGATTTTACCTGTTTCCAAGAAAAAATGTGCAGTTATCCAGATTTTATTTTTTTCTGTCTAAATCGTAACGGGGTTAAGGTAGAACACCCAGGGGTAAGTGTAGATACCTTAAGGTCTCTTACCTAAGACTCTCGTGCGTGGTGAAAAGCCATACCCTACTAGAGGTAATCCTGTTTTCGCAAAATATAATGGATCGAGAGAAGTAAACCTCGAAAATAAATCCATTGAAATCGGAAAAGCGTGTGTGGACCCGTAAGGTGATAACTCCACCACTAGAACTGCGCTGTGGGCCAATCACTCGCATGCCTTAAATTAACGGATAACTGAATTCTCTATGGATGAGAGCTGGACTGAGATGGCAAGCATACGTAGAGACTCTATGCTCCAACATGGAAGTTTAAGGAACACATAGAGGGTTATTCAATTTCAATGCTCACCATTGGCATTTCGAAAATGGTAAGAGATACAAGGTTGGCAAAGTTACAGATTTTAATGCTAATGCTAAAAAGGAATTGGACGTAGCCGCCTAAGTTTTTCATTTATGTCCAAAAAAGGACATTTTAGTTTTTAGTTCTTTGGTTATTAGATTATTAGGTATTATTGGGACACCTTAAAGAAGTATTCAGAAGAGAATTTCAAGACATTGATCCTAACGTTCATATCTATGCACATCAAGGATGGCCAATGGGTCTAGGGCACCATTACGAAGAACTTCCTCTTTTCATTAATATAAGGTTTGCTATACTTATTTTCACAAATAACCGAGATATGTGACAAAAATTTCATTTGTTTTGTGATTACTGTAACGGCCTACTATAGAGAAAATCATATTTTTCGTATATCTCTGTTATTTATGAATATAAGTGAAGCAAACCTTATATCAATGAAGAGGGGAAAACAAGCCCTTCATAATGATGTCATAGCCATCCTTGATCTACGTTTAAAATGAGAAAGCATCAATATCTCGAAAATTATGAAAACAAATAAAAATTTAAAATCAGATTTGAACTCCCCTTTAAAAATTGTTTTGTTCTAAGTAACATAATAATCAACATATAAGAAAAAAACGGAAAGTAAAACATTTTTTGCATAACTTAAAAATGGAGGCGCTTAGATCCGATTTATCTGACCTTATATTGCTTACGGTTTTCGAAATCTCAGTTATGAGCATCGAAATTGAATAATGCGTATATACAGGGTGTTTAAAAATACGTTCGGATATTTTAGCCACTTATACATCTCATCAATACAAGCAAAAAAGTCACAATACACATGGGTCTGGAAACCCTTCGTTTCCGAGATACAGAGTGTTCAAGTTTTAAAAAAAAAAAAATCCCGGCCGCTCCTGGAATAAATTATTTAAATCTAAGTACGCCAAAACATGATCCTTAATAGCATCAATAAACCTTAAAAGTTTCACTAAAATCAGCTGATGGGTTTTTGAGATAATGGAGCATTTTAGTTTTTGTCTTAATAGGTTCATAGGCGTGCAAAAATATGGGCTTTAATTTTTCTTGAAAACGGAGCGAGATACGAAAAAATTCAAGCGACAAAAAAGTTGCATTTTTAGTTGCTTTATTAAGAAATATATTAAAATTGCAAAAAATCTATTTGGCATTATTTTTTTTGTAAAAAAACCTAATCGACATGCCCCACGCCTCTAGAAGTACTGGATCAACTGTAATATGTCCAAAAGATACCTCATAAAGTTATAAGCAAACTATAAAAATTTCATTAAAATCACCCAAAGCGTTTTTTTAGATAACAATAAAAAACGATTTTTTTTTAAACTTTAACGCCCTGTATTTCGTAAATGAAGTGTTTCTGGACCTATGTTTATTAGGACTTTTTCGTTTGGATAGATGAGATCTATAAGTAGGTAAAATATCCGAACGTATTTTTAAAACACCCTGTACAGGGTGATTCGAGAGGAAACGGCCATACTCGATGAACGTGTTCAGGAGATCAAAATAAACAAAAAAAAGTTGTTAAAAATTTTGTAATATCCTCTCTTATCCAAAAAATAGTTACATCTGTGTGTAGTGTATTGTTGCTTATACAGGTAAAAAAAGGTAGCAAACTTTAAGGGGTGGTAGTAATCATTAAATAAGAAAAAAAAATCCTATTAACATACATTGGGAAATGTACCTTACGAGGGCTACAGCTCCGAGAAGGGTGACAGATTATGTTCCTGGAGTAGCAAATATCAATGTTGAAGTTCGCTTTACTCGGATATTATTGCTCTCAGCGATTCCAAACAAGGATACCTTTTTTATGTAGAAGTGTCGAACCTTTTTGAGTATCTAATCAGAATTGACTAACATGTTGACTATAAAAAGTTATGATTGAAGATATCTCCCCACGCTTCATAAAGTACCCCTTCTGAACCCTATAGCTACTCTCTTTCTAAGTCATTTCAGTATACAAAATTGCATATTTATGCCAAATTACACCAAAATTTGCTTTATCTGTAGTATTTTAGTTAAATAAAATGTTTTCTATTACTCTTCGCAGGGCTGTAGCTGCCTCAAAATGCGTTTCTGGACCTAAGTTTATCTTATTTTGATGAGTACTATGACCCATTAAAGTTGTTACCCTTTTCTTTAACACTCTGTAACCATGCTACATTTGATATAATCCTGAATGTTTTGATGTGTTTTATCGGACTTTTTCCACTTTCTAGGGTGTATATCACAAGACGATTCTGGAGTTTTGATCTACTCCCGTCTTCAGGTGTTATTGGTTAGTCCTGGGAAGGACTGATATTGTACGCTTTTATTCGTAAACTCTTGCCTCCTTGGAGTTTGAACCCGGGACCGCTGATCGCTGTGATTACTAGTCTGTCACTCTTACCACTAGGCCACCAGCGCGTTAATACCATACATTCGAGGAGTTTCCGACAAACTGAGAAGAATCTGAAACAGATTCAATATAAGAACTGTCTTCAAGTCCACAACAACTCTTAAGAGGCATGATGACGCATACCAAGCCTCAGAACGAAGATCATAGTTCAAAGAGCTGTATCTACAGCGTACCGTGAGAGTGTGGAAGACAATACATAAGGGAAACACAACGACCTCTATGAGTGAGAATATCGGAACACCGCAAAAATATTAGACAGGGTGAAACCATCAAATCCAAGATTGCAGAACGCACCCCATCAGTTGTAGCTAAAGAGGAAAACAGGTTCCGTAGGAAGCTGAAAGAGGCTACATACATAGCGCTGGCAGTAGAACCAATTAGCCTGGCTAGCGCAGAACTAAAGCCCATTTGGATGCCACTACTGCGCAGAGAATTACAAAAATAGTCTACTGTGCATACAGCGGTAAGATATATATAAGTTTATAATTATAACCGCGCGCTGGTGGCCTAGTGGTAAGAGTGAGAGACTAGTAATCTCAGCGGTCCCGGGCTCAAACCCCGTGGGAGGGTTTACAAATAAAAGCTTACAATATCAGTCCTTTTCAGGACGAACCAGGAACATTGAAGACGGGAGTAGATCAAAACTCCCAAAATGTCTTGTGATATACACCCTAGACAGTGGAAAAAGTCCGATACAACACATCATAATAGACCACTGCCAAAAAATGGCATTCAGAGAACAAACTGAATGTTTTGCTTTGATGTCCGTATGATGGCAGTATTGGATGATCCACACTCATGGTACATAATACTATTTTGTAGAGAAATACATTATCATTTAAAAATAACCGAAACTTGCGATCCATTATTCATTATAACTTTTCATTTTGATGTAGGTATAGTTTCTTTTTCGTGACTGTCATATGTTTCTCCATGTCATTTTTCTATCCAGGTAGGCCGAGGTATTTAACTTCTTTCTTAGTAGATTTAGTGTAACATTCAGAGTGGCAGTATAATGTTTTGTAGTGAAATTATTGCTGTAGCTGTGCTCCGATTGATCCAATATATAATTGGCAAACCTTTAAAATATTTATTCCATACCAGTAAAAAAGACACCAGTCGCACTTGCACAGCTAAGTTTAAAAATAACGTAACTTATAATGCATTAAAACCTTCATACATTTCAGTAATGTCGATAATATAAATACTATTTTGCAATTCTTTCATCCAGATAATGATCGAAATCCAATATCACATAATTAATACCTGTAGTAAATGTATTTGAAGGTTTACTATAGGGATACCACTGTTATCGAGTATTCCTTATTCTTTTTTGTGCCAAAGGTTTCAATTTCAGTTATACGTGAGTAGGGGCATACTAAAGACTCGGAAATTTTGCTTGGGTGTAACTACGGCACCCGCACTCGCGAACAGAAGAAGAAATTGATAATTATGTGTGTACATCAAAATTTCTCCAATGATGCTGATATTTTGAAATGGTTGCAAGAAAACAACAAACCTTATTTTTGGTTAGGATATAATTACGGTAAAACGTTATTTTGCTATTGCAGTATCATCATCTTCAGCTGTGTACACATGTAAAAAACATTAAACGTTAAACTATTTTCATCCCTAGTTTGCTAATTGAAAAAGCATTAGTATACTACTGCTCTGTTAACTAAAAATCCATATAAAAAATAAATTTCAATATACAGTCAAACTTCCATATATCTAACGTCTATATATCGAAATTCTCTATATAACAAATTATTTTCTGAAACTTTGACCCTGAGAGCACTTTTAATGTTAATTTGTCTCCTTATATCGAAGTTGGAATTTCTTCATAACGTAGAATTCCCTAACAAAACCGTCTACTCATTCCCTTAGGACCGGTTTTACAATTTGCTGGTATTAACCAGGGTCTAGTTCTACCAGGTAATTTTATTCCCAGGTTAGCTATCCATAGGATAAGCTGTAATATTTCAAAATTGGTAGCGCTGAAACGTTAAACATTGCCATCTAGTTTAAAATTTTAGATTTGGTGACACTGATTACCAAAGACATAACCTCATATTCGCAGTGTTAAACCGTGTTCACAGCATAGTTTATTTCGTTCTTGTATTGTGGTTTCACTGTGTACTTTGCGTTAGTACATCATGCCAAATAAAGGTGAGAAACGTGATCGGTGCAGCAATTTTACAGTTGGTTTTTGTAACCTAAATCGAATAAAAAATTGTGCATTGTCCAGGTCATAGAAATAATTGAATCTCTCGCTGTATGTTTTGGCTCTTCTTATATATATATATAGAAAGCTCTACAGGCCGTGTAGGCCCAAGGCTTGTTGCACTATGGCTCTCCATCTCCCTCTATCTTGTGCCGTTTCTTTCCATCTTCCTATGCCCAAAGTCCTTAAATCATCCTCAACCGCATCTAGCCATCTGTTCTTAGGCCGCCCTCTTCTTTGTACACCCAAGAGTCTTCCTTCCATCGCCTTCCTTGTAGTCCTGTTCTCTGGGAGCCTCGCCACATGTCCTAGCCACCTGATACGTTGGGATCTGGCTATGTCGCTTATCAATGGTTCTCCATACAGTTCATAGATCTCCGCATTTGTCCTTCTTATCCACTCGTCCCCCACTTTCTTTCCCCCGTAAATCGCTTTCTTTCCCACACCTCTAAATTTTCTCTGTCTTTTTTACAGATTGTCCACACTTCGCTAGCATAGGCTACTGCCGGCCGAATAACCGTTTTATACACTTTCAGTTTAACTTCACGTGACACACTTTTGCACCTGATTAAACCACTCAGCGCACCCATACTTTTATTACCCGCTGCTATTCTGGCATTTATTTCTTTGCTGTAGTCATTATTTCGAGTTATTATCGTTCCCAGCAAACAAAACTGTTCTACTTCTTCAAAATTATACTGCTTATCTTCCTGCCCTACAATATTCAGATATGTGTTAGGTCTAAAATCCGCTCATCTCCATATATTTCGTTTTATTTTCATTTATTTTTAGCCCTAAAATCTTTGATGTTGCTTCTATCTTTATCAGGATCTCTTTCAACTCCAGCTTTGTTCGTGTTAGGATGGTCAATTCATCTGCATAAGCGATAATTTGGTGGCCTTTATTATATACAGTTCCCTCCCTATTTATTCCGCTTTTTCTTATCATCCATTCTTCCGCTAAGATGAAAAGCATCGCCGATAGGGGATCGCCTAGACGTAGTCCTTTATTTACATTGAACGATCTCGATACTTTTCCGTTTGCTGTAATTTTATTGCTTGTGTTTGTCAACGTCATCTTAGTTAATTTAATGAGCTTTGTTGGGATTCCTAACTCGAGCATTATTTTGTACAGTTGGTTTCTATTGATAGAGTCGTACGCCTGTTTGAAATCCACAAATGCGGCATAAATTCCAATGTTATATTCGTGGCATTTTCCTTGCACTTGCCTAAAGGTAAAAATTTGGTCCGTAACCGATCTATTGGGCCGGAAGCCGCATTGGTGCTCTCCTATCTTCTGTTCTACGTACATTATCATCCTATCCTTGATATGCCTTGCTAGAATCTTGTAAACTACATTTAAAAGTGCTATACCCCGATAGTTTTCACACTTTGTTTTGTCCCCCTTCTTAAAAATTGGACATATTAGTGCATTTGACCATGCCTTGGGCATTTCTTCCTCCTGCCAAATTTTCTTGATTAACTTGTATATCTCTTCCTGTATCGCCTCTCCACCATATTTTACTAGTTCTGCATTGATACCCTCCTCTCCTGGACTTTTATTGTTTTTTAGTTTCTCAATTATTGTTTTAACTTCGCTTTTGGTAGGTGGTGCTATCGTTTCTCTTCCATCATCATCAGGTATTGCGACTGGTTCTTCTAGTTCACTCTCAACTTCTTCTATGGCGTTCAGTGTATCTTCAAAATATTCCGCCCATCTTGTCAACCCCGTTTCCTCGTCTACTATTAGATTACCTTCTTTGTCTCTACAGTAGATTCGTTTTGTCTGGAAACCACACTTTTTCTTTTTCACTCCTTGGTAAAATTGTCTAACTTGTTTGGTTCTATAGTTTTCTTGCAAAATTTCCAACTCTTTTTCTTTATATTCCCTTTTCTTTGATCTGCATATCTGCTTTGCTATTCTTCTTTTATTTCTAAACTCCTGCATTGCTTCTTCCGTCCCCTTATTTATCATTTTTATTCTAGCCTGTGTTCTCTCCTCCACTGCTTTCTTGCATTCTTCATCATACCAGTGTTCTTTTCTGCTTCCGCATTTTCTTCCAAGTATGTGTTTTGCTGTTCCTACCATGGCATTTTTTATTTTCTCCCATTTCCCTTCTACACTGTCTCTTTCTCCGTTTACACGTATACTTTCACTTAGTTTCTCTGCGTACTTATCCCTGTTTCTCTCGCTTTGTAGTTTATTGATGTCATATCTTTCTATCCTCGCCTGTTTTTTGTTGTTATTATCTGGAACTTTTTGTTTAATTTTTATTTTAACTAGGTAGTGGTCGGAATCAGCGACCGCTCCTCTGCAGCTTGTAACATTAGTTATTGTATTCACATGTTTTTCCTCTACTAGAATGTGCTCGATTTGATTAATAGTATTGCCATGTCCATGTCCCTTTGTAAATGTCTTTCCGTTGAAAGTTTGTACTCATTATTCTCATATTTCTTTCTATTGCAAATCCTATCAATTTCAGCCCGTTATCGTTGCTCTCTGCATGCTTACTAAACCTTCCATTGGTTGGCATATATTCCTCCTCTCTCCCTACTTTCGCATTGCAGTCACCTACTATAATTTTCAAGTCGTATTTAGGTATTTTTTGAAGCACTTCGCCTAACTTATCATAATATTCTTCCTTCTCCTCCAGTGTCTTTTCCTCTGTTGGGGCATGTATGTTTATGATGGTTATCTTTTGGTATTTTCCCCGAAGTCTTATGCTACACATTCTATCCGTTATCGGCTCAAAGTTTATCACTGCGTGTTGCCAATCTCTACTTATTAGAAACCCAGTACCAAATCTTCTATTTATCCCGCCACTATGGAATAATACATATTCTGCTATTTCCATAATTTCGTTGTTTTTCTGTTTAGTTTCTTGCAATGCAACTATGTCTAATTTGTATTTATTTACTTCCGTTACTAAATTTCGTAATGCTCCCTCTTCGAACGTTCCAAGTTCCTATAGTAAGTTCTTTATTTTTATTCCTTTGTCTTTTTCTTCTTTATTTTACCCATTGTTCCCATATTCATTAATCCATGTCTCGCCCTCTCGCCTTGGTCATCTTATGTGGTTCGTTGTTATTTTTCCCTATGGCTATTCGTTTTTTGGCTGGAATCTTACTATTGCACGTTTATTTGGGTCCCAGTCATACCTTACTCCTTCTATGATAATTTTTTGGTAACCCATTTTAACTATTTTTCGTCTTTTCCTTTCACACTGTATCCTTTCTTAACTTTTGCCACCATCTTGAGCTTATCACGTAATAGTTGTTCTACTTTTTCTTCCATCTGGTTTTCTTCTATTTGTACTCCTTTTATCACCACGTTATTTCTGCGTTTGTCTCTGTCTTGTCTCTCAATCCTTTCTTCTAATCTCTTGATTCTATTGCCAAGTTCTACTTTTTCTACTCTCCATTCTTCCGCCTTCTTTTCCCATTCAATTTTCGCGTTCTGAAATTCTTCTTTCATTTTCGTAATTTCTGCTTCCAAATCCGCGTGATTTTTATTCGCCTCAGTTTGTAGTTCGTCCAGCTTTTTTAAAACTGCATCCATCTCTTTCAATTCCACTTCCTGTGGCAGCTTCGCTTCTTTTAGGTTTTTTACTTGCGTTGGGTTCTGGTTTTTTGGGGTTTTATGTGCTTTTATATATTTTTTTAAGGTGTATTTGCTCAGTTTCCCATTTATCGAATTCCTCAGGGTCTTCTCGAGTTCTTTTCATGTTTATATATGGATCTATTACACCAGTTACACTTTTCGCTCTTTGGTCGACCTTTCGCGTCTGGCGCTCGTTGCTTCGACCTTCGCCTATTTGCGTATACTTTGTATTCGTTTATTACCGTTTTCACTAAGGGAATTTGCGCCCTTTACTTCCCTTTCCTCAATTTCACTTTATACCGTACCACTCCGGTTTACGTATTTGTCTAATTTATCAAAACTCCGCAAATTAATTTGCACGACGATGCCTAAAATTTCGGGTTTAACCGTCGGTGCGATCAATTCACGTCTTAACACCGCAAACCTCACTCCGTCTCCAAGGGTTATACTACCACACACAATATGAGCGAAAATTTTTTGCACTTGCAAATATGTGCAAATTTAATTTGAAAAGTGATCTTTTTTTAGGCGCACAAAATGTTGAATATTTTTGTCAATTTTAATTGTACCGAAATTACATAAGCACCATACGATAGCTGCCAATTTTCTCCGAAATTAAAAAAAGATTACAGTACGACCCATAGAAGCCGAAGAATTTTTCTTGTTTAAATTGCTGCACATTAAGTTATTAATATTAGCTGCTGAAATTTGCACACACTTTAGCTGAAGATTTCTAGTGTAATATAAAAATTATTTCGCAATTATTGACCGTGTATTATTTATTGCGAAACGGTTTACATTTTAGGTGTCGCAAAACGCATGTTCCGTTCAGTTCGAGTAAACGCCGAGTGGAGCGGCCTACTCCGAGTTTCTCCCTACATATATTCGTTTACAAATATGTTTTTATACCAGAAATACCGTGTAACAATTTAATACTGTTATACCATATAATTTGGAGAATAATATTTTGGACATGCTTTATGTAATATGCATGTGTGGTTAGTTACTTTTCGAGTGTATGGTGCCGGACGATAGTTTATCTTCGTAACCATGCTAATTATTAGAAATGTTCAAAATTTCCTTCCGGACTTAATACACGACCTTTGGCTTTACTCGGGCAAACGCAAGCGCTATGTCTGCTAGGTTAGGTACCTGACTAATAATTTAGAACTTTAACAATATGTTTAAGCTACTCAACGATTTGATTAACTGGATCGTTACTTTTGTTAGTAAACAGATTCGACGCTTTGTATGAATTTGCAAAGAGCAACCTTTCCCCAAAATTTAAACAGTTGAACTCTTTTCTGTCATTGCAGGTTGCTGCTTGTTAATACTTGTTTATATGCATATGCATTTTGTTGGCTGAATTGGGTGTGAAATATGCCCATATTATTCTTTTTCAGTCTATGTTACGTTAGAACTATTTTTGTTTTTCCAAATATGTTTACCTTGTTTAATGTGATGTAACCATATCACTCTATTAACATTGCAGGAATAGTAATTTCAGTATACGATTAAATAAATAATTACTTTTATCTTCACCCTATCAACAAGTATGCTTCTACTAATGATTTACAGATACAAAATTGTTATTGTTTGGAGAAATTTAAATATTATTAACTTTCCTATTTTTGATTTTTTAAATATGTTGAAAGAAGATACCTATATAAGCAGCACAACATATTCTAGAATTCTTGTTAACTTACGTTTATTATACCGGGTGTCCATTCTCAAAGTCGAACATAGGCAATTAACATTAGTGCATTCCCTCGTTCTTCATTGAAGTAATTCATTTTTCTGTAGATAATTTTAACAGACGTTGACAGAAAATACCTGATTTACGCCAAATAATTACCAATTTTTTTGACAAATGCTATCGAACTTGAAAAGCAAGGCATGGCATATTAAAAAATTCCCAAGTTTTAAATTAATATTTTAAAATAAAAATCGCATCTTGAATATTATTAGTGGTATCATTTGATGCGTAATAATTTTATCTTTTCATTGATACCATTACCTTCCCTGTAAGTTGAATTGGCGAGCAGGAACCGGCAAAAACGTTCAATACAATGTTAATCGCCTATGTTCGACTTTGAGAACGGACACCCGGTATATATTTGAATCACTGGGCCAAATAATTTTTTAACAGGAACTGATTTGACGCCCAAAATTGCAAACATTTTCAATCAAAAAGGAAATATATAGAATGTTTCTCCCACAGAAAACCAACATCCATCCCAATTTTGGTATTTGGAAAATAAGGGCATGTATTATTATTATTAAAATATTAGCATAATGATAATGATATAATTGTAACAAAACTAATGTAAAAGTAATATTAGTTAACACCATAGGGTATGGTCGCGTACAAATCAAGCTATTTTAATAATTTCCTTAGGAATGTCATTCATAAGATATGAATTTTATGGCGTTGCCCTGAAAAAATAATAAGCTCACTACTAGTAAACGAGTACCAGAATGTGACGATGTGAACAAATAAAGACTAAGTAGAATGGTTTTACTGAGAGGAAAACTATTTAGTTAGGATTTAGGATCTACGATATACTAAATTAAACTAAGTAATGTTTGTTAACTAACTTTAACTTTTTAAGAAGCAATAAAACGCAGCAGTCTTCTCCACGTACATTTATTAACAAGGCGACATGTTTCGAAGCCAAACTGGCTTCATCTTCAGGCCAAAATGATCATTTGTTAAAAACAGGTAAAAACCACGTGTTCCAAATTATAGGTTAAATTAAGGTTAAGCGCTGAAGGCGAGGTAGTAATAAAAATTCACAAAGAACACCACATTGGAGAAGAAAATTAATTCAATAGCCAGTAAACTACGTTATAAAGATCGTTGTACTGGTTATTACATCAAATTTAACAAATTATAAAACGGCAAGTAAAATAGCAACCATTCTCTGACGGAAACACCTCCACTATCAGCATGATGGATCACCTTCCTGTTTAACTTTTTTATTTTCAATATGTTACTATTCAAGAAAAGGAAACAAAGGATATGGCACATTTTACACGTGTCAGAAACTTAGAAATATAGATATGTTGGCAATAGAAGATTGTGGATCGTTAAAAATTTCCTACTTTACTGGCTGTCAGTTTCTAGAACAGATTCTGAAGGCTGCTACATTTTCAAAGTAAACATCAAAATATTGAATAAAACTGAAAAGGCAAAATATAAACGAAAAACAGATTAATTACAAAACGGCGTTAGCGGGAAAGTATTTCAATGGTTAATAATTTTGATGTTCTTTTAAGGTCACTTTTTGAATTTTTTAACCGATATGTACCTGATAATTAACGTAGGATTGCTTGATGGTTTATATACATTTCCACGAAGACGGCAGGGCATAGAAATAAACAAATTTGACATAAATATAACCTTAAAAATAAAAAAGCAGATTAGAATGGTCACACTGTAACTAATGTAATAATTACCTGCCAGAAATCTTGCAGTTAATATTGATTGTTAAAGATTACGACGAGATTAATATTACTTTTACTTAACTAATATGAGTAATCTTAAAATTAAATGTTTAATGCCGCTCAGACAAGATCACAAACTAGTCGACATTGACATTCATTTTCCGGTACACCCCAGAGTGAAATTTGTTTCGATTACAAAAGATCTTCGTCTGATATCACGTACAACATATCAAAATTTAAGTTAGATAATAACAGTCTCACCACCACAATATGCGTCAGATACTGTGGCGCAAAAAACAAGAATAAGTACTCTTGAGCAATATTTTGTGTATTTTTAAATTTTTTGATTTGGGTTCTTTCGTGGAATAAAGCTGTTGCAATGAAATTGATAATAAATTGTCATTGATACTTCCTGTTGTTGCTTTGATGCACTAATGCATGAGTTGCATTAAGCTACTCTTTCTCGGTTTTGTGTGGCCGCAACAGTACATGCTATATAATTAATAAATAACAAGTTGTTAGATCATTTTCAACCTCTTTCGTTTTGCTCAAAATTACGTTTATTTGTCGCCCGAATTCTTACTGTTTACGGCCCTGTACAGTTACATTCAAATTCGTATTAGCAGGCATTCAGACGTTTGCGACCTAGAAACCTCGTAAGCACTTTTGGAACCACGTAGTTTATTAAAAGCATTCCCGTCCAGTTTAGATTTCGTCGAATTGTGTCCGTGAATGCATTCTTTGTTTTGCATTATTGACAACGCAGGCTAACGCTAAGTTTTGTGTATTTCCTTTTGTTGGCCTCGGTAACTTGATATTTAAGCCCTTGAATTTTAATCCGATACGCAGTAGCTTTCGTTCATTGTGTGAAACTTTCCTTTAAGCCTTATCACCCCAAGCGGGACTTCTAGGAAATTTTGTAGCCAAATTTTGCCAATTCAGTAATTGCATCACCCGTTAAAGCCTTCTTTGTTGTGCTTTCAGCCCACGCATTTTACGTCCAGCTTTGGGACCATTGGAAATAAAGTTTGATAAACCCTTGTTGGACCATACATTTGGAATTATTAATTTCGGAGTTAGAAACTTACTTCCGCGGGGGCAAATCTTCAAGCCCGCGCGTTCGAAATTTTAATTAGTAGCGAGCCACCGGGGAGTGGACATGTGAAAATTCGCGGGCCCCGACTGCGGCAAATTCCGTTGCAGTCGGGGACCCTGTTATTAGAACTAGGTGTGTAATCTTTTACGAACCTTGGTGGGCGCTTTGCGCCGAGTAAATTGTGTGAGAGTGTTGCTAAAACCTTCGAAGTTAACAGGTGATCTTAGCAACGAGCCCTCCCGCGGGACGTTGTGTGTTCGGCGGACGTATTTTTTTGGGCGGCGTCTTAATGTTTGTTTAACTCAACCCCAGACTCGGGAACGGAGTTCTTTTGCATCCTGTTGCACATTTATTACAAGACGCCCTATGAAGCCTACTTAATGTGCCCATAGTGAGTGGGAAACTTCTGCTGTTTGCAAATCCAGTTACGTCGCGCCGAAATCCGAATATCTTTTCTTTCCCGGGGGGAGCGGCTGTATTCGTCTTAAATAATTCCAACCCCTTCTTGGGCCGTGAGCCACGGCTTCCACACAACCCTTGGGTCTACCTTGTTCTACACTGCAGGAAGCAATCACCAACCCCAGCGTCCTTTGAAGCATCACCGAGGCTTGGACTTCCAACAGACTACCATGCTTGGGCTAAGGTAAATTTGTACATTGTTAACTGTTACGCTTATCCAGTGCCGGGTGTGTTATCATCATTTGTTTATTGCGCAGTGTGCGGAGCTACGAACATTGCGTACGTCTTTGTATTTTAATTATGTCAGTTGATCATTGAAGGCGGAAGCTTTACTCCTGCCAATATTTCAGTTGTTTATTCTTTGTAACTCTGTTTAGACTAAGTTAGTTCTTGCGTGGGAACCCCTTTTGTCCTCAGCTAGGGTGTAACTTTTTTTTGATAGCCGACTTTTGGCTTGATGTACTAAAATTTAAATCATTAAATTTCATTATTGGCTAAATTAATTATTGGTTTGATTTAAATGTGTGAACCTATTGAGTCTTCAACTAAAGACGGCTTTAGCCGAGTGTAATTTCATGTAAAGACCAGAGCATGCGATAGAATGGGTAAGCCCTTAAGATCAGGGGTGTTTTGTAATTTGTTATTAGCTTCCAGAGCGGTGGCCATCGAAGGTAGGTGACTTCGATTTTTGTGGCCACCCTACGTTTGCATCCGGCGTCGGTGGAGCTGACGAGTGACGCTGGAGTGGTGTAAAGCAACCTGGAGGACTTTTTCATTGCTACATGGTATTTCTTGTTTTTGCTGCGTTAGCAATTATCTGTTTAAAAACAAGTGGCGCTCCGAGCATTTTCCCCATTTATGAATTGAATTGTTAGGGATTAGAATAGGATAACACCTGTCGGTTTCGTTAAGTGTGTCGAACCACGCCTTCCCGAGTAAGCTAGTTGAGGGTAACAGAAGCCGAGCATCTGCTTCGAGACATTTTTAGATCTGTGTCTTTTAGGAAACCGGCAAACCCTTCTAACCCTAACCCAACCCGCTCTTTGACGTTGAATACATGCAATGTCGATTCATTAAGATTATACCGTAACAAAGTTTATAAAAGCTTTCTGCAATTCGCATGAAACAGCAATCAAGTTGAGGTTTACGCATTAACTCCTGTTTGAAGCACGTTCAGTTCGAGTAAACGCCGAGTGGAGCGGCCTACTCCGAGTTTCTCCCTACAACGCTCAACGCTACGCGCCTCAGCACCGCTCTGAACGAACATGCCTTTTGCGACGCCTAATGTAAACTGGTTCGCAATAAATAATACACGGTCAATAATTGCGAAATAATTTTTATATTACACTAGAAGTCTTCAGCTAAAGTGTGTGCAAATTTCAGCCGCTAATATTAATAACTGAATGTGCAGCAATTTAAAAAAGAAAAATTCTTCGGCTTCTATGGGTCGTACTGTAATGTTTTTTTAATTTCGGAGAAAATTGGCAGCTATCGAATGGTGCTTATGTAATTTCGGTACAATTAAAATTGACAAAAATATTCAACATTTTGTGCGCCTAAAAAAAAGATCACCTTTCAAATTAAATTTGCCTAATTTGGAAGTGCAAAAAAATTTGCGCTCATATTGCGTGTGGTAGTATAACTCTTAAGGAACAAAATAAGCCTATGTTTATTACTGTACGACTTCTGCAACTTGAGTAAATCAATTTCTCCGGAAACGTATTTTTTTCGAAGAAAATGATTTATGCAAATGTAACCAACATTTTTGCAAATTTTAAAATCGCGCGTTTTCTGCTCATCGAGTACTATGAGTTCTGAAAATTTCAAAGTTATATATATTTTTGTTTAAAAGTTCAGAACAATAGAAGAATCGGTCATTTTTAGCGGTTTTTAGCCGATAACTTTTTTTCTAATGAATCGATTTTGAACGTCGACAGCTTAGTTAATTCTTTTTTTAAACTACATAAGCCTGTTTTTTTTGGAAACAATTCATCGCTCTTTTGCTCTTTTATATGCAAAAAACTGTTTTTTTATTACTTTGACCGCAATTTTGAATCACTTCTCCACTGATTCAGCTGTTAATTTTTAGTTCATTCAATTCTACGTGATTTTTTCTATAAAACTACATGCTCACTTTTCAGGTAGTATTTTTGTCAAGTAAATATCTAATTTGACTGGCCTATATATTCTGCTTCGGTAGATGAGAGTGCGACCGTCCTTTGCTTACGTGACTCCCACGTGACCGCCCCGTCAGCGAGAATATAAGTAAAGCCGGTGTACGACCGTCTGTCATCCGGGCAATTCCCCCACTCGGCATCAACCAGTCCAGTTAATTTTGATCCCGAAGGCTTATATACAATTCCGATCTCCTTGGTACCTTGAAGATAGCGCAACACGCGTTTTGCTGTAATCCAATGAACATGTTGGTGACAATCATTAAAATGACTCAGCCAGCTAACCGCGTGTGCTATATCGGGTCGCGTACCCATCGCCAAATACATTAAAGAGCCGACCAATTCACGGTATGGTACCTGAATAGAATCATTGTCGTTTGACTTTGCGCTCTTCGATAAGTTGGCGTTAACAGACATTGGAGTGGACACTGGTTTAC
Source organism: Agriotes lineatus (assembly GCA_940337035.1). Lineage (NCBI taxonomy): Eukaryota > Metazoa > Arthropoda > Insecta > Coleoptera > Elateridae > Agriotes > Agriotes lineatus. The sequence continues at coordinate 84,171 of CALNHX010003496.1, read as the reverse complement.
AATCAGCCATCCCGAATCGTCGTAGGATGTCTTCGATGTGTCCCCGCTGATGGATTGTATATCCGTCGTTTCGTTTGATAAACTCTATTCCGAGGCAACATCCGACTTCACCGAGATCTTTTATCCCAAAGCTCTTAGCGAGTTTGCTTTTTAGTTGTGTCACGTCTTTTGGATTCCGTGAGATCAATAAGATGTCATGGACATAGATCACTACTATCATTAAGTCTCCCCCTGAACCTCTGACGTACACACATGAAGGGATTTAGTCGGTGACAGCTCCAGAGTACGTAATTCGCGATCCAATCTTTCGTACCATCGTCGTCCAGCCTGCTTCAGGCCGTAGAGTGCCCTTTTAAGAAGGCACACCTTGTCGCCCTCTTGAAGGTCCTGTAGCATCTTCGCCGCCTTATTCTTCGTGATTTTATCTTTCTCGGTCCGAACAATGTACCTCAGGGTCTCCTCAGTCATCTCCGGAACTTCCATATAGATTTCTTCAGTCAACGTACCGTTCAGATACGCGGCAGTGATGTCGAACTGATGAATCGTCACTCCGTACTGAGACGCCAATGCCGTGGCAAGGCGAATAGAACTCAGGCGTGCAACCGGAGCAAAGGTTTCGTCATAATCAACACCAGGGCGTTGTGAGAACCCCCGAGCGACGACTCTTGCCTTCCTCCGTTGAATCGTTCCATCTGGCCCGTACTTGTTTCTCAAAATCATCCTGCTCCCTATCACCTTTCCAGGTGATGGACGATTTACAATCACTCAGGTACCGCTTTGAATGATACATTTTAACTCGGTGGCCATAGCATGGTATCATTCCCCAGCGTATGGACCTCTAACAGCTAAATCGACATCTACCTCGGCCAGTAGATCATATTCAAGAGCAGCAAGATTTACATTGTGCATATTGTATACCTTTTTCGGTCGACCTGGCAGCCCCGTTTTTGCTTTTCGGGGTCTACCGCGTCCTCGCTTTGCAGTTACGTGAGGCTCATCGTCTTCTTCTCCAGACTGCTCATATTTGAAATCTATACCTTCAGCTTTCAGGTTCCATATCTATTGCAACGCTCGATTCAGTCGTATCACTTGATAATCGAAACGGAGCTAATGTAATGTCCATCTCTTGATGATCGTCTCGAAGTTTAGGGTTGCCTTGGATCTGCGAATAGTATTCCAGGAATTTCATGTCACGTGATACCTCTACTCTATGTTCTTTCGGGATCCAAACGCGATAGCCTTTGATTTCCTCCAAGTATCCTAGGAAAACGCCCTCACGTGATCTAACGTCGAACTTTCCCTTGTCAGACAACCTATCCAAAACGAAAACTTTGCAACCAAACTCGCGAAAGTTGCTCACGTCCGGCTTCTTCCCAAATTGAACTTCGTACGGTGTTTTCCCATCTAGTGACTTTGATGGACTGCGGTTTCATATATAATTGGCAGTAGCCACTGCCTCGGCCCAAAACGCCTTTGGCAATCCGGACTGAATGAGGAGACATCTCGCCATCTCAATGAGTGTGCGATTCTTCCTTTCCGCGACGCCATTCTGTTGCGGATTGTTTGGAACTGTCAATCGCCGACGAATCCCGTGAGCGTCAAAATAATCATCAAAGAGTTTGTTCTTATATTCCGTCCCGTTATCAGACTGCAAACTCTTGATCGATGTTCCGGTCTCTTTTTCTAATAAGGTTTTGACCTTCTGGAACTCCGTGAAGACTTGATTCTTCTTAACCAGAAAACGAACATCGCACCATCTCGCACTGTCGTCAATAAATGTGACGAAGTATTTTGCCTTTCCCAACGATTCTGTCCTCATCGGGCCGCATACGTCTGAATGTACCAACTAAAGCAATTCCGTATGTCGATTTGATCATTTTGGAAATGGAGCACGCACCATTTTTCCTTGAATACAGACATCGCACACAAATGTGTCATCAGCTCTAACAACGCCGATTCCCGTTATCGTCCCCCTTCGCGCAGCATCAGCAAGATCCTTCACGTTCAAGTGACCAAGGCGTTGATGCCAGAGACGAAGCTTGTTGACATCTGACGAAGTCGATGCCATACATCTGTCTTTGTTTTCTGCTTGAATGATATATAACCCGTCCACACGTCTTGCGGTTAATATTGCGTTACCTTCCTTCTTTGTTAACGATTTTTGCGGATTTTTAGTTCAAAAACTACACGATACCCCTTGTCAGTGATTTTTCCCACCGACATAAGGTTTATGCGAAGATCGGGCACAAATAGTGTATTTGACGACTCTATTTGTTTAGTTACGTCTTCTTCGTGTACTTGAAACAAAACGATTCCGGGCGCCTTGATGTCGGTCGAAGCACTGCTTGCCAAATGCAATTTTTCTGCGTTGACGCTTTCTCTACAAATTTTGACGTGTCGCCTAAGATACCTTCTCTTAAAATGACCATAACAGTATTTGCAAGGTAAATAGTCTTTAGCCAAAGAAGTTGAAGCGTGTTGATCTGGTCTTCTAACAGGTTTAATTGAAGGCGCACCGCTAACATTATAAAAAAAGTTGCCCCTCTTTCTTAGTTGATCAGCCAGATTTTTTCTTTCAACCGAACCTTTCTTCAGTGACAAATATTTAGCGACTTCTATTTCTTCACTATGCTTCCTGGATATATGCCTAGTGAAATTTGTAACAAACTCTTCACAGAAAATGAACGTGGTCTTTTTGTCCCAAACTCGTTTGTTCGTAATGCCTAACTTTTTTGACTTATCCACAGTTCCGGAGAAATTAAAACTTTTCTTTTCGCTGGACTTCTGAATATCAGATTTCAATTTATTCTTAGTAGAGCTGTCTTTATTAATACACCTACTTTCTACTGATCCTATTTCACCTAGCTGTTTCACTACTTTTATAACACTGCTCCTAGATTCATCTGAAAGCAAACTATCATTTGTGTTTTCATAGTTATCAGGTCGATACGAAGAACCAGAATCTTCTATAGGACTTTCATTTATAATAGTAGTTTTGCTAGGACTAAACTCAACATGTGGCAAAGGTTCATCAGTATTGTTTTCAATAATGACGGTAGACGCTTCATCGGCCCTTGTTTGGGTTTCTGTAGACACCGGCATCAAATTGGTGTACGTAAGCGAATCTGGTAAGAAAATTGCCTATTGATATATTTTTTATGTTTACTGTACACACAGGGGGCGTGTCAATAGCTTGAACAAAATGTAGTTTTTCTAATCCCACATGCACTATCTTCTGTTTTCTTTAAAATGTACAGAATAAATAAGTAGTCATTTCAAGTTAACTGAACGAACATAATTTCATATCCAAACACGTACGGATATGAAATCCGCCAATCACAAAGAATGTTAGTCATGTTACGTAGGTTATATTAATTATTAAAATGTTAATTTTCATAATCTGTGAAAGTAATTAAAACATTATTGGCGTTTTTAATTTATAATACTGGATTTAAGTCAAAGTAGTTAAAAATGAGTGACTGATGAACGGTACTCCGCCAGATATTCGTTCAGCAGCTAATTTAACGTACGAGACGTTATCACAGAAATTCAAAAGTCAATACGAATTTGATTACAAGATTATGGACTGGAAAGTGGTAAATAAATTTAAAATTATCTGCGAAAATGTTGTAACTACCTACATGAAGAAGTTATCCAAGGAAATAAAACCGTCAACTCTCATGCAATAACATTTAAAAGTCTATACTTCTTATTTTTCTTTCTTTCGCTGTTAGGTCGTAGTAAAATTATGCTGTACAACTCGAGTGAAATATCCATATCGCCCTCGGATAATATAGCATTAACCTACGGTGTCGTGCTCAAACTTTATCCTCAACCGGTATGGACATCAAATCCACTCTCGTTGCACAAGCTAATATTCTATACACGTAACAATATCGAAATAAGTTTTGCCACTACTTTACCTGGTGTCATACAAAAATATTCTTTGCTTTTAAGTTCACTTCCAAATATATTATGTTTTTAAAATTCCATCGTTTTCAAGTTGAATTGTTCAATTTTTTAAATAAAAATTATATATTTTCAAATCTTACAAATATAAATTAAATAAATTAAAATGTATTCTGTATGTCTACTCCGACGGATTAAGGAAGTGTATAATTAATGTATCATAACTCGAATTTTTGGATAGAAAACCTTTTACACCTTAATATAGTTGAAATAAGTTATGTTTGCTTAAAAAAGCTAAAATAGCTAAAATTAAGGGTACCGCAAACACAGAAACGAACGAGAAAACATTCTAACAGCTGTTCAAAATGACCACCATTTTCACGTATACAAAGGCCTTTGGATGTTGTACACGTAAAAATTATGTTTTCTGCCTAAACTAAGGTAGATAGACAAATCGGATAAGAGACAATAAATGCCAAGAATGAGAGCCCCTCTCTGTAGAAGAGGTTGCTGATGTAACCGTTAAAAAACTATGAAATTCTTCAGGTGTGGATGGACAGCTTTTGACCACCCTACGAATTACAAGACCGAAAATATGAGGTCAAAAAGTCACTTTTCCAGTAAAAATTCATATCCTAAATGTAAGACCGTTCACTAAAACTCAATCTCTTGTGATTTAAAACAATTAAATTTTTTTAAAGGTTTTTGATGGCCAGTAGCCCCTCAATGAAGCACTTTTGGATCAAGATAAGTGTGGTTAAATCTACTTATTTTTTTCTCAGGTAGCTTTCTGTAGAGATCCTTTAGGAACACCCATTATAGATCACTCAGATAGCCAAAAATAAACTTATTAGAGTGATCCTCGAATTTACAATTAGGTTCGCACATAACAGTTGATATTCTCAAATGTTGTTGCTTAGGTGTCGTTTACAATGTCGTTTTGTTATTTTTTCTCTCTATACATATCACTGTTATAGAGAAACTACAATTCATTCACAACTATTAGCGCACCCTGTATAAATAATATTATATTTTAATATTACCGGTTTGTCTGTGCTCATCTTCTATGCTTGCAAAGAATTTTTCCACTTTAAATGCAACTAGAAAAAAATTATTCCTAATGCAATATGCGTACTCTAATTAATTAATTTCACCTGTGGAGTCCAAATATTCATTTGCTATCGGTTCCTGACATTGCTGACGATCATCAACACCGGCCGCATTGATAACTAAAAAAACGTTTCTGTTACTTTAATATCGTTTTCCACGTATTCATGATGGTACAGTACGAGCGAAAAAACTGTATCAAATTTCAATTCTCTTCCTTAAATTAAAAGGAAACTCAGGTTCTGCGTATAATTAAAGTGTAACAAAGTACCTATTTATTAGCGCAGGTCACCTATTTATTATGCAAGCAATATAAATTTTAGCAGTACCTGTATTTATACAATAATAATGTCTTTATATTTTCACCAATAATTATATATAAAGTAATAAAATAAGAAGAGAACCAAATACAAATTCAAACTATAACGAAATATGAAGTGCAGATATGTGAGAATTACTCCTATCGCACTCTATTGCAATAATTACTGATAAAAATCATACAAGTGAACAACGAAACCTAACTTGTTTTTCTAATTTGAAATTATAGTTGTTTATTTGAGTCAAACACGGTTTTGTCTTCAAAATATCGAAAAACATCTTTTTGTAAGCAAATGCGATTTGGTAAACATCAAAGTGCGTACACAGGGCACCTAAGTAAAGCCTAAATACTATTAAATTGTCGCCTGCATTTTCTAATTTTTTTTCTAAAATTTCTCTATACGCATAGGCTGTACTCCAACGAAATTTTACATTTATACTGCTGATATTTGATTTAATACAATGGAAACAAGAATAGTCTGATTTGTTTACCTTGTCAAAATAACGCCAAAAGACAACAAAGTTCGTGAGTTAATTTGAAAAAATCAATTGAAAATTCGGGCAGTACAACTTTAAAGCTTTCTAGAATATATAAAATATATTAATGGACAATACAGCGATACTTTAATTTCAATTTCGAGAGTAGGATTTAATAAAACAAAAAATTGCAACTTACTAGAATTCTCATAAATCTATGGAAGAAAAAGTGTACCGCATATAACATTTTCCGCAATTTTGGCAATATGGCGACTAACGCTAATCTGATACTATGGGCAAAACGTATGTATATTAAACAAGAATTAAAAATACAGCGTACAAAAATTCCCAATATCCTGGAAATTATTTCCGTATTGGGTCTACTTCTCGGCCCTGGTGTCTGGCTTATCTAGGCAATTAAATAATTTCAGACTACTTACCTTTGTCTTTAGAGTGATTGGAACCCTGTAGGGCCATCTTCAATATTTTATTACTTCTTGAACAAAGCATTTCGAAGACTGTAAGCTTCACAAATTTCCTGCGTTTTTTCTTTGCTTCAAAATACGGAGGTACTGTACTAGGGTTGCCAGATTTTTTTTAACATTAAGGGACAAATGAACAAAATAGTAGAAAAAAACGGGATTTTGTATTTTTGCCCGGGACAAATGAAACAAAACAAATATTTTATCAAAGTTTTATTTAAACTCAAAACTACAAATTATTTTGAATATTTTGTCGCAGATTGGGAAAGTTTTATGATTTCTTTTTTGCCTTTAACATATTTATAAAACTCTAAACAATTAAAATCGTAATTAAACATTATTAGTAGCTCGGCTTTAATTAGATCTGGTGTGCATTTATTCCTAACATCCGTCCATTTTAGTGCCATTTGCGAAAATACCCTTTCTACGAAACAATTTGAACTTGGTATACTAAATATAAACGATATTATACTAAAAACGTTTGATATTTCAGTCTGAGTAAAGTTGCGTATGATTTTAGTCCATTTTTCGATCGTATTAATACTTTTATCATTTGATGAAGTCATAATGTCCAGAGATTTTTTAAAAAGTTGAAATTCTTCATATAAGGAGTCCATATTAATTTATTCAATCCTTAAAACCTCCGCAGCTGTTTGGAAATTATCGTAGTTTATTGGTGAATCCAAATTTAAAAACAACATTTTTGAAAGAGGGTTGTTTTCCGAAAAGTCGTACCGTTTAGTCAAATATTCACTTATAATACCATGAGTAGTCAAAGTTATGTCGACTATTTTTGCGGTGGTGTCACGAATGTCCATTGCGCTTTGGTACGATTAGGACGAGTGCGATAGCACGAGTCCTAATCCAAAGCGCAATGGACATGAGTAGTGATACCACCGCAAAAATAATCTACTTAACTTTGACTAAGAATGGTATTCGAGGGACTATTTAATGAACCAAACTACTTTTTCAAATTAGTTTTCAGTAAATCTAGCAACAAACTACGCAATTTCTATAGTAACAGAACACTAATATTGACTTTTTCTAATAAAAATCACATTTGTTAAAAATAGTCATTTGAATACCTTCTAGGAAGATATATCCACTGATATTTTTTTGATTGGTGAAGAAACGTCAGAATTCTGGATTTTCATTGGTTACTTTTTGACAGATGACAGGTGAATTGAATAGTCACTGAAATTTTTACAAAATTGCAGAAAATCGTTTTTGATAGATTCTCTAGCATCTGCGTTCATATTATTTAGTATCAGTCTTGCTTGATTGCCAAAAAAGTTGTCTTTTAGTCTTTGGTCCATTTTCTCGCGAATTTTGTGTATTTCGGCGTGCATTTCCATAATCGATAGGTAATCTGATTCAACTGTTTTCATAGTCGTCTCTGCTAAAAAAATGACGTTGTGAATAAAGGACAAGTACGCCAGCGTTTTTTTCTTCTTCTGATGATAATTTTTTTTCTATGAGATGAGGGCATTCAGATTCAGCTTCTTGGAAGTGGGCTTTCAAAGCCGGCCATATTTTTATAATTCTTTCGACGGCAGGGCCTAGAGATAAAAATCTTGTGCTTACATGTCTGATTATTTCCTCCCACTGCATCTCATTGCATTCAAATTGGTATTGCAAGTCGGCTCTTCGTTTAGCTGATCTACTGAAGTGATTGCTTATTTTCAAAATTACACTTTCAATATCGACGTCCAATTTGTCGGTAGAATATTTGACAGCATTGTGAAGAATGTGAACGGGACAACCAGCTTTTATTAATTTATCATTTTTAGAGTTTAAAATTGTATAAATTGAATGGTTTTTGCCAAAATTTACATTTGTGTTATCGGCGGAGAATGCAGATATCTTATTTATAGGTAGTTCATTTTCCTGCAAAGTATTTGTTAAAAGCGACGATACTTGATTTGCACTTTCGTGATTACATTCTACAAATTCAACTAGACGATTTTCCACCCCATTCTCATAATCATAAAATCGAATGCAAATTGGAAACATCTTCCGGTTTTTTTACGCGCATCAGTGGCGATGGAAAAATACAATTTTTTTTCTTTAATAGTCTTTAAAATTTGCTTAACCGACTCTTTGGCTAATATTTGACAAACAATAGCTTCGACTTTTGTTCTACCACAGTTAAATTTTTGCGCTATTTTTGAATCACTACAAATATATGGCACTAACTTATGGGAACAATCCATACTGTTATAACTAAGAGAATGTTTAACTGTATGATAAACAGACGTCACTTCACTAACAGCAACCTTATCTTGAAAGTCTTGAAATTCCGAGGAAGACGTGCCTGGTTTTGAAAAATAATTTAAAAGGCTATTGGATGCCCTAGAACTAACAACAGCCGTGTGATTTTTAGTAGACTCGTGCTGTTTTGCATCAGTTAATCCACCATGTGCACAAGAAAATTCTTTATTGCATAAGTTACAGAACGCCTTGTACGAGTTGTCTTTTACTTGCCGTAACCAATAGAAAGTATTTTCCCAGTTGTGATTGTATTTAGTTAGCCTCTTGATTTTCTTAGCAGGAACAACACTTTTTCTACTAAAATTACCACTCCCACTAGCGGTATCATTGGTATCACTGTCACTATTATCACTACTATATGAATCACTCATTTTGTTAAAAGTTTAACAAATTAAAAGTTCAAGTTAAACATTAAATTAAAGACACATGACGTGGTGTGACCAGCGGACATGTACTTCGTATAATACGATACAAACTAAATATTAAATACTTTTGAACAGCAGTAGCCGTAATATTGCAATATAATTAGCATCATGCGGTCCGGCGTAAACGAAACGAAACACATTAATGGATAACTGCACATGCAAAACAAAGAAGGGAAATAGTTGATTGTTGTCAAGTGCTTCGGTTTGTCACGTTATCGGTCGTTCTCGCGTCATTACGCATTTCACTGGAAGGAATAGCCAGCGGCGGCGAGCAGGCGTTGTGTAATGTAATAAGAATAGAGAAAAGTGATTCGTAATCTTGATTTTTGATCACGTAGTGTTAAAATACGGGACAGAGGCTGTCCCGGCGGGACAATTATTTATTAGCTAAAAATACGGGACGTCTGGCAACCCTATACTGTACTATCGCTCAGTCAAAATAAGCAAATCGGTGGAAAAAATTCCTAGAGAGTTGGTTTTTTTAACGCTTTCTCTACACTTGGGTAGACATATATCAAAAGTCCCCGAGGGTGGGGGGTGAGCTCGAGGAGGAGGTGGGGGTTAAAGGTACCATTTTTCAGTTTTTCGCTTAAATCTCGAAAACGATCACTCCTATCGATTTTCATAATTTATAACAATTAAAGCTAACAAAATTTTCTAGAAAAATGGTCCTATGCACTTTTGTCGTAGGACTTATTGTAAGCGAGTTATAGGGCGGACAAAATAAACATCATTTAAAAAATCTGCTTTATTTCCATTTAAAACCGTAGGACAATGAATTTATTGGTCCAACACTTCATTAGAGGAGATGGGGGGTCACGGGGGTCCATAAAGTCTTCCTAGTCGTCCCCATATGCTGCATTCTTCAAACTAAACAATGAAATTTAAATTACAGTCTTGTTCAGTAGAATAATAGTAGATAAATGTAAATTTAAAATTTGAATAGACCGCGAAAAGAATATACTAGAAGCGGATGTATTTTAGGTGATAAGTTGGAGAGAGAGACATTATGGTTGAAGATGTTAGACCACCGGTAGTATAGTCGAACTTTTGTGTAGTCCTTAATACTAAACATAAAAATCGGTAGTAATTGTAAAATTTAAGTGAGCTCCCTCAATATAGTTTAATACTCTATGTCCCAATTTTTTAAACGTAAATCAATATAATAGTTAATGCATTTTCGGTGTTTCATTAACTTAGAATGAATGTGGTGCCAACCCAGCACAGTAGGCAGTTGGTAGCTATTTATTATAAGTGATAAGTCCCAGGTATAAAAAACGAAAAGATGATTGAATATTGATTATTTAAATAAAACCTACCATAAATTAAGTATTGGTCCAACAGTTTATTAAAGGGTGTCAAGGGGGTCTATCAAGTATTCCTGGTCATCCTCATATGCTGAATTGCCATCTGCAACTCGAAAGCCGTTAGTGCACGCGCCCTCACAGTAACCACATATTGACGAGCATAGGATACCTGTTAAAGATTGAAGTTTTAAGTTAAATTATTTTCCCGTTGTATTTTACTTATAGCCATCAGTTAACATTAGAAAAAACAGTACCTGATTTGCGGCATCCACAACGGGTCCCGCAGCCTTTGGTGCAGCTGCAGAATATTGTTGAAAGAATGGCAGGTGGGGCAGGTTTATTTAAAGTTGTCAAGGGTTGAAGATCTCCATCTGCTCCTTTCATCCAACCCCAATCAGTGGGTTCCAGTTTGTTGCCCAGCCATTCCTGAACTTGAAAATAAACTCTGTATGAGTGTTGCAGTGCAGAGCTTTTAGTTGGTGGTAGAGAGGGGAGGTCTGGCTTCACCCTTGTGGTGGATTTTAGGAATGCTGCATATCGCTGTTTGTCCAAGTCTGTAACTCTGGCTTTGCACATTGCTAGGAACATCTGTTCCCCGGCGTTTGCCACTTTCTCGGGTGTTGAAGTCTTTACGTAAAATACGTTGGCGATTAATTGCAGGGTGTTATCCCTCATAAGTAATTTAGCAATTGTTGACTTGCCCTTTCGGAAAATTGCACAAGTGGTATCGCAGCCGCTAAAAGCGTGAATGAACAAAATGCTCTTTGCAAAGTCAAGTTCCTGCAATTCCTTGGAGGAATAAGTTTTACTTTCCTCATTTCCCTTCCCAGGTTTAAAAAAACTTTATCTCTCGTTCCTTTGCAGCTAAAGCGATCAGCAACACCAAAAGATCCACATCCTCGCCGATGACAGCCGTTGAACAGCTACATTCTGCTTTTTCCAATGCGCACCGTATAATAGTTGTATCTGCATCAGCATTAGCTTGTATAACTTCTATCCCCTCTGCAGTCTTTTCCGAGACAGCATTCTGATGAATGTGTCCTTATTTTTTTCATTACCCAAAAAGTGTTGTTGCTGAGTCATCACTGCCATCTCTTCGGTGAAATCAATATCGACTGATGTGGTGGTGGTGGTACGACGTTTCTGTTCTGCACGTTTTGTGCTGTTGGCAGTGTCCAAGTAGCCATCAAAAACGACTGTGCAGCATTCACCATAGTGCTTTTTTTATGTAAGCGATATATCGATTGAATATCACTGAAAATGTTGATCCTCTATCCCACCTGACTCGATGTAACAGGAATCCACCGTCAATCACATTAGTGTGAACCTTGAGGTCCGGAGTAACGGGATGAACAGGAAAAATATCATATAAAGCAGACTTCTTTGTCTTCCGCATTCCCTTTTCATCAAAGAGAGATAATGGAAATGGCGCCAGTTCGTAACAGAGAAGATCTTGTAAATCCTCGTCGTTCTTCTTAGAAATAGCTATTCGTTGGAATATAAGAAGGGGATCAACCACCTCCACAACGTTGTTAATTTTTATGGTACTGCTCATGGAGGCCAGTGATGATACTTTGTCTTTTCGAGCCTGTTTTATCTCGCCAAAGTTTTGTCCTAACATCTTTCTCATCGTAATCTTGCCTTCTTGTAGTCCTTTGTGGCAATTTACATCGCGGTTCGCAACGACACCCGTTGTGAGGGAAACTAATGCTTGTGATTCTGGAAAGGGAGGGTGCTGAGAAAACCAATTGAAGAGCTTCCTTCTGTCCCCATCATCTCTTTTTTGCCGAGACACTCGATCATCGACATGTTGCTCCCCTGTAGAGAAGTGCAGGCCAGCGAAGTCTTCCAATGCAGAGCAAATTGTTGTTGAAGTAGGTGCTCCGCCAATCCACCTCGCCAGTACAGAATCAGTTATCCCTCGCCAACTTGTTAGCCCTCCATGGGTCTTCATGCTACGCATTAAAGTGAGCTCTATTGTCACATCAGACCAGTTTCCAGACCCGGGCAAATCTGATCTGCTCACAGCGAAGTATTTGGTGAAATCGTCAAAGACCTGTGGATGGGTATTGGGAAGAGAACGCATATCCTGCAGATATAAATGCGCGCACTTCGCATACTGCAAGTGGCCACTTGCATGGAAGAAGGGCAACATTTGCTGGAGTGAGCACAGATGCAATTCCCAGTTCCCTGAACGTTCGGCTTCAATGAACTGCTTCATCAGGGATACCATATGAAAGTATTGCACCCACGGGGCAGCAATGGGCCCACGGGCTTCAAAGGATGACAGTGCATACTTCATTTTTGTTTGAAGGAGGCGTAATTGGCTATTCTGCTTCATTATATCTTGGACGAGCGTGTTATCGTTGAGCTTCAACAACAGCTCTGTAAGTTCAGCCTTCTCTTCATCTGAGACCTCCAAACTGTTCAGCTAAGACACACTGTACAAGCAGGTGTGCTCGTACTGCTCTGCTAAAAGCATGTCCAGTAAGCATTTTATCTACTGAATGTGCTGCAAATACAGTACACAACACCTCTTTGAGACCACTTCCAGCCATTATAAACCCAATGCACCCCAAGAAAGACATTAAAAGGTGAAACCCACCCAATCTTACGACAACAGATTTTATGTGAGGGTCATCTTGGCTAGATGCTACAATTTCACGGGCCTTGATATATAGGGGTTGGTCAAATGTAGCATAACACGTATTAATTTTGTGCCGGAGGCAGTGTTCTGCAGCATATTTGAGGGCTGTGTAAATGGTGTCGTTATCACTCGGGGATGCATTTATAAATGGCAGTGGCACTACAGCACTCCTATCCGGAGACTCACCGTCATAGAGCCCCCGCATATAACCTTTCCACTCGGGTATTTTTTCCAGTCTGAGCCATTTACCAGCAAACCATAACACATCTGACAGTTTGGGGAAAGGAAAATCCGGAACAGGATTACAATCACTCAAATCCTTAACCACAACAGCCTTAAGCCCTATTTTACCGATGTTTTCATATGTGTCCAACGGTATGACTCCCAGCGTTCCTATGGATGACGCTGGAGGGGCTTTTGTCAGTCTTTCTATTCTCAAGGGAGGGGGAAGCTTACTTGCAGGGGTGAGGCAATTAATACCACCCATGCTGTGGAATGTTTTCAGACCATCCAACGTAGCTACGTTGTAGTCTACGTTATCAAAGACGTATTGGGTGAACACCCCATGTGGTATAGGTTGTTGGGGACTGTGAATAGCTGACATCTCTAACATTTGAGCATTATTGTAAGAGGCACTGCACAAGTTGACCAGGTTTTTGGCTCCATACTTCCGATGTATAAAAAAGGCTATGCCATGCATGATAGGCGAAATGAAGGATCGAGGACGTACAACAGTTATGACAGCATGGGAGAGAGACACGGATTTTTTTTCGGTTTTCTCTTTGTTTTGGTACCTTGAAGTTAGAAGTGTTTGAAAGAAAGTCAAGATAGTTGGAGGGATCATTTCCTCAACTTCACCAAGAAAATCTTCACTTGGAGGGTATTGACTGGTGTCGTACGCTCGGCTCTGTATATCTTCTTTAATGATTGCAGCCGCGGCTCGAACTACTCTAAGGCGTTCTTCTTCTGCCGTTTTCCCCCTCATACTACTTTTGTACCAGGCTGAGTTTAAAATTTTGTCACCAACCTCTTTAAAGCACAAAACGGTCTTGTGGGAATGTAGCTGACTGATTATTAAACGTTCCTTATACTTTTCCTGCAGCTTTTCTTTTACTGTTTTAAATGTTGGCTTTTCTCCCGTAATTGCGCTCATAACCTCATCCATCGAATACTGACAGTCAATTGCCTGATCGAGAAAAGTGTAGATATCTTCCATAGCAGCTATCACGTAGTCCTCTGAGGGACGTCCTCTTTTTTCACCAGTACCACTCTTTTTTGAGAAAAAATTGACACAGCACAGGTCATGGTAAATAGCTTCAGCGGCAACCAAATCGCAGACGGTCCCAACTCGTATTGATACTTGTTGTCCCCAGTCGTCATCCCTTTCACATGCAACTTTTCAAATGTTATTCTTCATCTCCAAACTGCACACTTGAAATACTGCCTCCAGCTTTTCCAATGATTTTTTTTCTGTTTTCGATAAAACTCATCATTAATTGCACCTTAGCGAAACAAACACTTAGTCTTGAAGTCAAATGTAGGAACCTTGGATCGTCGACAGCTCCCTGCTGAGCAGTGGGACTCGACTTCTTCTGCGTTTTTTAAATCGGAAGCAACAGATTGTGGCCTGGTGTAACGCTTTCGACAGGAGTTGTGAACAATTCCATGTGTTTTGTTCTCAAAAACCGAGCTCTTGCCATCCTTTCTTGCAATGCTGGCTTTAAACAGTCCTTCTATACCTTTCTCACACACAACACTCCTATCACTCTCAACAGGTACATCACATACCAAGCACCTCTCAGCCATGATGTAGCGGGGGTGGAACTAAAGTCACGATCTCGGCACACACAGCACGACGCGATTGCACGAAACTAACTAAAAAAGCAACAAAACGGCCACACGTGAACGCTACGATGTTCTTCGAGATACTGTCCGAACCGAAAACATAAAGAGCTTAGCGACAGCGCGGATAAAATTGTTGTGCGAGGAGTGCTGCGTTGCCAAATTGTCGCATATTCCTGTATCCGTGGGGGAAAAATGGCTATTTTTTAAAATCCAAACTTCAAAAGCCCGTAGCTTACGGTTAGTCGTACAACAAAAGTGCATAGGACCATTTTTGTAGAAAATTTTGTTAGCTTTAATTGTTATAAAGATTTAAGCGAAAAACTGAAAAATGGTACCTTTAACCCCCACCCCCTCCTCGAGCTCACCCCCCACCCTCGGGAACTTTTGATATATGTCTACCCAAATGAAAAGAAAGCGTTTAAAAAAAAATTTCACTCTCTAGGAATTCTTTCCACCGATTGCCCTAATTTTGCATTATTTGACTGGGGTACTAACTATGGTCACGTCGCCGACTAAGTCATGGTTATCGGATCTATTAAGGATATGTTTTAACTAAGGGCACGTAAATGCGACGTTGCGATGGATTTTGTTCAATGCTGGACGATAGGATCTCGTAAGATGCAAAGTAGCAGTGTGCAATACACTACCAGGAAAATTTGACCGCATGCGGACACACAAATGAATACACATCTTACTTATAAATATGCCGAAACGAGATCCGTTTAAAATCAACTCCTAAACAACAGAGAAGTCCATCTGAAGGACAAAAACAGTGAAAACGTTGTGAGATCCACCTCTTCGGATCTCACAACGAAAACGGAGCTCACAACGCCGCTCGTTTTCTATATGTCGGATGTCGTAAAGTACTATAAGTACGGCCACACACACTGACACACAGACAGACAAATAAAAGAATAATTATGTTTTGTGGGTTCAGGGGACTCTAAAACTTAATTTCGAATTTTTGGGGTGAATCTAATACTTCCTTTAATGTAAAAGGAAGTAATAAAGAATGAGCTAGGTAGGTTCGGGTGACCTACCTAACCACTTACACTTACCTATCGCAAATAGCAAAATGGAAGATTGACAAATCTTACTTCTTAAGCTTCGGATGCCCAGAATATTTGGTGGCGTAATTTCCTCGAAATGGGGCCCATTTTGACCCCACGCTTTTAATAAGCGAATACTTTTTTTTAAATTTTAGTTTCGGTAAAAGAACGTGTCTTAGCGATAACAAAACTAAGTAGGTAGGTACCTAACCTACTTATAAAAAACGTACGAGATACCTACCTGTAAAAAAGATAAATAGGTAGGTATATACCTAAACAAAAATTTAATCAAGTACCTACCTAATCATAAAATCATACCTACACTGCAACTAAATAATAGGTAATAATAGGTAAAAAATGTGAATAACTATTTTAAAATAATCACTTATAATACCTTGAGTAGTCAAAGTTATGTCGAATATTTTTGCAGCTGTATCACGAATGTCCATTGCGCTTAGGTTCGATTAGGACGAGTGCGCTAGCACGAGTCCTAATCCTAAGCGCAATGGACATGAGTAGTGATATCACCGCAAAAATATTCTACTTAACTTTGATTAAGAATGGCATTCGATAGACTATTCAAGAACCAAACTACGCAATTTCTATAGTAACAGAACACCAATATCGACTTTTTTTAATAAAAATCACATTTGTTTAAAATAGTCACTTGAATACCTTCTTTTTTGATTGGTCAAGAAACGTCAAAATTCTGGATTTTCATTGGTCACTTTTTGGCAGATGACAGGTGAATTGAATAGTCACTTACAATACCATGAGCAGTCCAAGTTATGTCGAATATTTTTGCTGTGGTATCACGAATGTGGAAACACTTTCTATGTTTGATTACCGTCAAGTACTTCAGTGCTGTTGTTTATCTGCTGATTCATAACATATGAGCACGCTTGTAAAACTGACAGTTAACTTATTATATTTTACAAGTTAGTAACGTGTTAAAATAAACTTTCTTGATTAAAACGGTGATTTGATAAATTGACGTTTACAAGTGAGGAACAAATAATAGTATTTAACATTACAAGCCAGGTAAAACAGGTTTTACTGGCGATAGGATTGGGATGACTGGCGAGCCGTTAGGCGAGCCTGTCATATCCTTGAGGAGTAAAAATGGTTACCTGGTGTGTTTTGTTGAATGTTTTATTTGTTCCTCACTTGTAAATAACTAGAAATTTATCGTTTATGCAAAATGTCAAACTGACAAGCAACTAAATTAATCAATATGACACATACTAAGGAAGACAACTCTGGCTTTGCACGCTATCATTTATCTATGAGCACGCTTGTAAAATATAACTGGCTAGCCAGTAAAGAATTTACTGGCTAGCCAGTTAAGAAACATTTTCAAGGTGAATACAGTGACTTGATAAATTGATGTTTACAAGTGAGGAACAAATAAAATCTTTAATAGCTAACTGTCAGTTTTACAAGCGTGCTCATAGATAAATGCTAGCGTGCAAAGCCAGAGTTGTCTTCCTTAGTATGTGTCATATTGATTAATTTAGTTGCTTGTCAGTTTGACATTTTGAATAAATGGTAAATTTCTAGTTATTTACAAGTGAGGAACAAATAAAATATTCAACAATACACGGATGTTAACAGGTTTTACTGGCTCAAGAAGGTGACTGGCGAGCCAGTCATATCCTTCTATTCGCTAGTAAAAACCCTCTTACCAAGCTAGTAATGTCAAACACTATTTCCAACGGGCACAAACGGTTCATTATAGGCAACAATTATGTGTGTGAAGATAGCTACCTTAAACATTTCTAATCTCGGAAGCATTATTACCTGAAACAAACGCGATATTTTAGAACTTTTCTGCATGTCCAGTTTGGTGCACCACTGGCAGGCAATCTCTTCACCAAAATAGTTATTTCTTTCATTAGTACAAAAAATGCATGATTTCGGGACAAGTAAGACAGATCGCCGGACGACCCGCAGCGGAGTCCGGCGAGTCTTACGCGTCCCGAAAACGCATTTTTTGTGCGAATGAAACATACTATTTTTTCTCCAACTACTCATAAATTCGGTAATATGACTTATTGTTTGGAATCAAATATTGTAGGTTATATTGTAGAACTGTCATGGCGCAAATAAACAATCACTATACGGGGAAATTAAACAACAACGACGGCGATTTCCGAATATTGACGAAGCGTTTGTGTTTTATTTAAAATTTACTATGTAAAACCCTATCTTGCGTCCATTTTTGTACTAGTGCAAATATGAATCGAAAAGTGTACAGTTGCCAAGGTGAACATCCCGAAATGCCTTACTTTTTATACAAAATTATTCGACAATATGGCATCTTATTCGTGTGGTTGGAGAAAAATAATATTTTACATGTTTTATTTATATTATATTATTACTGCACAACTCACTTTTAGCAAGTCTGCTGAATAAACCACATCATTTCGACTATCCCCATCTTTTCTGTACTCCTCCCTGGATTCCTTGGCTTTTTGAATGTGACGATTCCATTTTTGGCAAATGTCGCATTCGCTGTTCAAGTCGTGTTTATTATGATTCATCACGGTAACATGTAATTTAATCGACTCACAACTAAAACACTCTTCATGTCCAAGTTTTACAAAAGAAACGTTTTCTTCAGATATTGTGTTTCGATATAAACTAGAAGAAACTTTGAGGTCTGGATGTGTTAGGATGAAGTATTTATGCATGGAGACAATGTTAATGTCGGTGGGCAAATAATGTCGATTTGGAGCATGTTCTCTCCTATAGTGAGAGATTGTTGGTTTGAAAGATATTATATGATCTACTATTACATTTCTATCAATTTTATTCACAGGCGATCTTCCGTTTTTCAGTAATTATGATGTTTTCTTTATTTTTGTCGGCGGCAATTTTTCGCATAAATCTATTGTTATGGCTGTGACATCTCAGGGTCGCCAGAAAAAACGTTTTGCAAACTCTCAGGCGAACACCATCTGAATCCTTAAGAAAATACTTGAATGAGGTAGATTTTCTCATATGTTGACTATTGATCGGAATTGTTCGCCTTTTAACCAAATTGCGTTCAACATGGTGTAACAAAAACGCTTGCTGATTACTTTTAGACATCTCCCAGTACCGTTTATTGATAGAAGCCCTTGTTTCTTCAACTATTTGTGCTCTACACTTCAATTTGCATTTATCTGAACATGATTTTTTAATGCCATGTTTCGATTTTGTAAAGCGATTTTCTTTTGTTGTCTTTCGGCAAGGGGAATGTCATATCTCTTTCTCTTTCGTGGATAAAATTTTTTTGTCAATATGGCATCAGACAATGATATCGTCGTAGCAATGATTTCCTCTATTATTGAATTGGGGATGTGTTCTATGAAATCTTCGCTGGTCGCGAGATCAGGTTGAATAGCAAGTACTTCAACTCTGCCTTCAGTGTGACTTACATCACTGATATTTCGAGACAGCTCAGCTTCGGCATCAGTGTCAAGTATATGAGAGTCACTTGAATTCAGATCTTCATTATTGGGCATGTAATCTTCATCACTTGTTATATTAATTTTATTCCATTCAAAACAACTCTGGTCGATTCATTGTTCCACGGAGCCGACCCTGCCTAAAGGCCGACCCTTTATCTTGAAGCTACATTTTAAATTTTATTTGACTCGGACGCTAACGCGCCCCGAGCTGCGGAATTTTTCCCTGTAAGCATTTTCCTTTAACGCACAGAGCGCGCGGTTATTTTAGCCGTTGGTCGCCAGTACCCACATAAATCAAATTCTTTATTTCAAGTAGAAGCAAAAACAGTCCTTGAAGCCTTAGGTTTTCTTTCAGGCAACTCAGCGCTCAAAGTTCTTGAAAATTGGTCGTGTAATTCGATGCCTTGGGATTTAATGCAACAGCAAGAAATTTCTTCTAGAATGTTCCAAGGCCCTCTCGCTTATTCAACGCTTACGCAGTAATATTTTCTTGAGAGGAAGGATTTCCTTTAACAGTGGCAAGAGAAGGATGACTGCATGATAGCGGGGAACGGGGGTTGTGTTCTTCACGCGGAGCCCCATTTGAGAATTGAATAGCCCTTTTCATCGTAAATAATCGCTGTGGCGCATGCGCTAGATTCTCCCTATACCAAATTCGAGTCGGACAACGGCTACCAGCAATACTGTAGTGACAGTGTATAATTGCTGGTATTTTGAGATATAAAGTGATTTAAATTCAATTTCACGGCAGTTGTGCGTTAATAATTATCACAACTACATTATTTGTTGTGTAAATAACAAGTATGATGAGCACAGTACCTAAAGGCGCCACAAAACATTGTGTGTTCGGTGAATGTAAAAGTGACAGCCGTTACGGTTTTGCAGTGGAATTTATTTCATTTCCAAAAGCTTGCCTTGCTATTAGAAGAAAATTGATACAACCCACAAAGAAACACATTCATGACTGCCATACCCCATTGTCTACCGAACTTACAAGAGTTGTTTGGCCATTCTCCATACATTCAGAAATCCTAAATAGTAATAGAAATATTAAGCCTACTAATAACTATGTAAGTATTACATGTAAAAATATTTTTGTAGTAACCGTAACAACTGTGTGTTATGATTTGAGTAACCTGAGACAATACTTTAGCACCTGCGTTATATAAAATAAGACTAACGTCAACTTACCTTAATATATAATATTAATTTTAAAAATTTCATTTTCATCAAAACATAACCTAAAAGATCCAAATTGTACAATAAAAGCTGCACTGCTAAACTTAAAAAGTAGCCCTGGTCACTCAAATATCACAAAGAATGTAAACTGACCTCTTATAATTCATTCAAATATCGTTAATCGCCATTTAATGAACAAAACAACAAACAAATATTGACACTTACCTTGACAAAAGTTCAGCCTTCTTGCCACTAACATTCTATCCTCTGCAGGAAAGCCATCTTCGTAACTGGTGCACATTATGTGCCGTGACACTCTTACGCTTATCAAGCATTGCGTCTGGCACTTCATTTTCATTTAATATATTTTTTTTGTGCACGAGAGACGAAGCCATCCTGCGTCTTGAACACAAACGTACATGCAATTCCTGGTTTGTTTGTCCGACCCACTTTTAGCATAGGGAAACAGCTGACTGTTTGAGCAGGCGCACAATCACAAGACAAGGTGGGGATATAATGAAAAGGGCTATCCGTGACAAGCCTTCAATCGAGAACTATGTAGAAAAATTTACTGCCCCGGCCCTCGGAGCTGGGGCTGCCTTTTCTGTGTGGGTGCCCTCTGCTAATTTTGGGGGGAGTCTTTCGTTATAAACATTATGTGCCCTTGTGAATTTTGGTGTTCTTCTTGCGGCGTTGGACGCTTAAGTTAGTTCAGCTTAGACCCCGATAATAGTTAGTTGGCTGCAACTCAAAAAGTTTTCGGTAGCGCGGGTTAAGGGCGATGTTTCGTTAAGCGGCTTCAAATTATCGGCGAGGCAGGCGCCTATCGGCTTTTGCCCTCCAGCAAGGAGTGGGAAAGCAAGTTGCACCCTTTTGCACTTTCAACAAAGGTGTCCTCATAAGCCTACAATACTTTTCATATCAGTGGAAAAAGCTTCGGCAAATTTGTTGCGAATCCTGTGAAGCCGTGCTTAAGTTCGAAGTCATCCGTCGGCCGCCGCTGGCTGCCATCCTTCTTCGTGGGGTAAACCAACCCACTGGCTCCGTACCGAATTGTCCCCTGTACAACCCTTTCGTTCCCATTTGGGGAGCCCGCTACACCTCTGCAGCGTCTCGCCTGGCTTCGCCGAGGAGGAGTTCGTAACCATCGCCAACCCCAAATAACATGTTGATAGCTCTCAGGTAGGATCTGTTTATTGTATTTACAGCGTAACTGACGTGCCGAGTTGAGTGGCGTCTATAATTTTATTGTGTGTTTTCCGAGTGTTCATAAACATTGCGCCCGTTCACGTCTATGATTTGATGTATGTGTTGTCAATCAGGGGCTTCACGCCTGTTATTTACTTCGTTTTGCCCAATGTGTAACAAGATATTTTTTTTGACAATAGGGTAACTTTTTTTCGCTTGTGGACCCCGATATTTCATGTAGGATGTACCTCTTGTATCAACTTTGAATTCACCTCCAGGTGTTTTCCTTTCATGTGAATATCTGTGACTATTTAATTCTTTCAATAATAAATTTTATTAAGTTTAATTTATTCTTTTAGTGAATGCTAAATCTCCCTGTTATGGGTCTTCAGCCCATTTAGCATGGCAAAGGCCAGATGTAATTAATTTGTAAAGTCGACAGCATGTCCTTGTTGATAAGTGAACCCTAAGAATTGGGGCTAGTGTCGGTTATTGCATTTTGATGTTAAACTAGGCGGGTGGCCAATCAAGGTAAGTCATTTGCTTCGTGGCCACCTGTGTGTTGAAATCTGAAGACTCGGAGGAAGCCCGGTGGACAACGCTGAGGTGAATAGCGGCGCACCTGGGGAACCCCCTTCATAGCTCGCGCGAGGTCTCTCGTTCTAATCACGCGAGTTATTCATCCCTTAAGAACGAGTGGCGCTATAGGCAATTATCGTAAGCAAGCCATAGGGTAAGTGCCGCCGGTTTCTTTACTTGAGCTTTCGAACTACGCCTTCCCGAGTGAGCTAAGTGCGGGTAACTGGGACAACACCTGTTCCGACACAATGAGATCTGTGTTTTCTTGGTAAAGCCGGCGAACCCTGTAGGTTGTACCCGATTTTGGACAGTAAATGTGATCAATGTCGATCTGAGTAATTAATCCTGTAACACACTATCGAGTATTGGTCTTTTTTATTGATATCAACTCTTGAATGTGCTGTTCAGAGCTAGGTTAAGAGACAAAGCTACCATTCGTTGTCCTCTAGATTTGCATTCCATTTTGAGACTGTAACAAACTCATATTTCAAAATACATACTGCTGATTCGAAGAAATTCAGGTGACACGATATACAGGGTGTACTACATGACGTATGGGATAAAATTAGAGAGCATATTTTTGAAGTCATTCAAGGGGAAAATATTGTGTAAACATGTGTCTATTTCACAACGGTTACTTAGCTATTATGGAAGTCATTTTGTGCAACTCATGTAATTTTTTTTTTGTTTTCTTTATTACATCGGCGAACCGAAGTGTTGGAATTCACTATACCTAAAAATATTTTTTTTCGATTTTTCTCAGTAATTTTATCTTGATTGATATAAAAACTCGCACCAGAACCACATTAATTATGGCGCCGAAGTATTCATGGAAAGCTCCAACGGGGCTTTTCTTGTGGGGTTTTACGTATATTTTTGTTTTACACTTCTAATTTTTCATGTTACTGTTAATAAAACATTTAAAAAAAATGTGTGCCTATTTTTTCTAAAATTCGCTTTTATAGCTGGGAAACCGTTGCGAAATATGGAATATTTTCTACTTGAAATGATCTCACGGATATCAATGTTCTTAAGTTTGTCCATTACGTCCGACTTTTAATGCCTGCTTATGGACAAATTTTGTTTATCAGGTACTTCTGCCGACACCAGAGCAGTACACATTTGAGGTTAGATATACTAAAATATTGGATTTACTAACAACAATATGTATATAAAACAGGTAGATAAATAATTTACTGCTCACCTTTATAATCTCAGTCAAGTACGCAAATTTAAAGCACAATTACACTTGCATTCGGACTTGTATTAATAGGATACAACAGCGTGGACACATTTGCACAAGAAATTGTTCTTGCTGACCATCTACGACATAGCAACAGTAAATTTTCTTAGATTATTATCCCGTATCTAGAAATTATGACGTTGGATACGGCAAACTTCCTTATCATAAATCACATATGGCGATTTGCTTAAAGAATTTAAGAAATCTGTAGAAACGGCAAACAAACATAATCATTTGTATCCTTTAAAGGATTAGAAAAAGCATGTAAAATACTACTATAATGTTTCATAAGCCGAAAATGGGAAAATTGTCATTTAAGGCGTTTTCGCTTAACACGTATATGTACAAGAATATTGATGTAAACATGTTTCACATTCTATACATACTAATTTGCATGTGCAGTCATTTTTGACGGTTTCAACTAAATATAAGTGATATGTGGAGGATAAAGCTACCACCTCCCATCCTTCCCAGTCCGAACAACCAAATTTTCATTCAGCTTGGTGCTTGAATTGTGTCGATTTGTTAAATCTTTTAGCTTCGTATACAATTTACCCATATGAAGAACAATTAATCTTTCAAATAATTTGTCACGAACAAACTTCATAATAGCACATATGGCTTTATCAAGGCGTTTGTTAAACTTTCCGTTTAAACATATATATTTAATAGTGCGGTGCATCCGCTCAATATGCATGTTCGTGTTTAACCCACTCTTCAATCTAAAGCAGTATGCCCAGTATGTTATTTTGTTTAGGTACTGCCTTTCAAAGTAGATACCAAAGTTTTTAGTATCTTCATCTATTTTGCACGATTCTAAAAAGTTGTCAAGCATAATATGAAATGCGTTCACATCTCTTTCAAACAGTTGCCTAAATTTTTTTTCAAATAAAGGGCGTTTTAAAAACTGGCCTCATAGGATGGGCTGTTTCTATTAAAGATGCGATTGGCATTGGTTAAAAAATGGCATTAAAATTGTTACTAAAATACTTCGGTACTTAGGTAGATACCTAGATACCGATACATTTTTTTTACTTACTCCTTTATCTTTGGAGGTGATTTTATCTAGATTTTCCCTCCAAGCTTGATTCACGTGCCACGAGCAAAATAGTCTAAAAAACAGGTTACTGTTTAAATCGAGTTTAAACTTACTTTCCTAAAACATACCTAAACTCTGCAGAACACATCACCTTGACCCATGCATTGTAGAAAGACTCCGCCATATCTGACATAAACACTTTTGGTTGTATGTCACTCTCAATATTTTATTTAATGCACGAAAAAAATATTGACATAACTTCTTCATCAGTGCGGTTAGATATCAGGAATACACAGGGATAACCTTCCCTTAGGTCATCAAGTACTAGTAAGATAGTCATTCCAAAGCCATAGGCATTTGTGCCATGCGTTCTATCAATGCAGATGCAGTCACTTCCAAATGTTTTTAATACACTGCTTTGACCTGGTGTCATTATTATTAAAACAAAATCTTCTCGTTTTAAAATTGGGTACATCTCATTTACACTATTCTGTGATTTGTAAAATAGCACAATACCACTACTGTTAAATTCTCGTACACATGCTTCCTCACTGATAGAATCATTGCTATATTTCACAGAAGAATGGTTCAAATGGAAGCTGTGTTCAATGTTATATAAATATTTTTTCCTCAGTAAATGAATTCGTTCAAGATTGCTATTAGTAACTGAATCTCGAATTTCATCCAAAATTACAGGCAAAGGAATTTTGCTTGCAATTTTTACAGCAAGATGCTTTCTTTGCTGATGCGTTAAAAACAAATGGTCTAAGTCATTATTATGGCCAATATGATTTGACAAAAAATTCACTTCACAT
The DNA here is from genome assembly GCA_940337035.1 of Agriotes lineatus. NCBI lineage: Eukaryota > Metazoa > Arthropoda > Insecta > Coleoptera > Elateridae > Agriotes > Agriotes lineatus. The sequence goes on along the minus strand of CALNHX010003496.1, from coordinate 58,836 downwards.
TTTTCTCCTGATAATCCATACGCTGGCAATATCCATTTATCTTATTGTACCCCTGTATTTTTAAATGTCATATCATTGCCTCTACGTCTAACCAAACCTACGCAGTAGGTTTTATAATAAAAAAGAAATTCGTAAAAGACAAGACAAATTCTAGGCATTTCCGGAAAAGCGGCATATTTACTTCTAAGAATCAACAGACGCTATAGTCTCAAAATAGTTCAACTATACGCCCCTACCAGCGTAGCAGATGATGAAGAAATAGAGGAATTTTATGGCGATGTTAATAAGTGCTTGGAACAAGACATAGCGCATTTTAACATTATTATTGGAGATCTGAAATCAAAAATTGGTAAAAAAGAATCAGAAGAAATATGTGTGGGGGACTATGGAATAGATAAACGCAACGAAAGAGGACACCTCCTGGTAAACTTTGCACTATAGAATAATATGTACAACATGAACAGCTTCTTTAATCAAAAAGCCTCAAAACAAGTGGACGTGGAGAAGCCCGAATGGTTTAACAAAAAACGAAATTGATTTTGTCATAACTGATAACAAGACGGTAGTAACAGACGTATCTGTTTTAAACAGGTTTGCGACAAGTAGTGATCACAGATTAGTGAGAACAAAAATATAAATTAATACACGAAAACAAAGAGCAAAATTAATACAAAGTACAAAAGCAAACCGTCTAGAAACGGAGATGATAAAAACCAAAAATAATGAATACCAAGAAAACGTAGATAGAATACTAAGCAATATGACAAAAGACGAGTTATCAAATATGACATCAATTGACCTGAATAACAAAATACTAGAGACAATAACAACTGCAGCAAAAGCAATAAGAACAAACACAAACAAACCAAACGAAAAAATATTAGATGAAACTAAACGACTGATGAATATTAGAAGGAAATGGAGATAAGAGCAGAAGCGGGACACAACCGAGCTGAATAAATCAATAAAAAGAAATATAAAAGAGGACATAAAGAAGTATAACGAAAATCTAGCGAGAACAATTATTGAAGAAAACGACAATATGAAGGTCCTAACTAAACCTATCAATAGGCAAAACACATACTTAAATTAAGAAAACAAGATGGAACCGATACAACCAACGAACAAGAGATCTTAGAGGTAGCTAAAGAATTTTATACTAACTTGTATAAAAAAACATACAACAGATAAAAAATGAAAATGGGTAGGGACGAAGAGGAAAGATCACAAACGTAGGATCGGAAGAAATGCTGGAAATAACAACAAACGAAATAATAAACGCACTAAAACATTCAAAAAATAGGAAGGCACCAGAAAAAGACTACATTATCAACCAACACATAAAAGGCGGAGGACGACAGCTATTACAAACCTTAAAAATTTTATTTAATAAATGCTTATCAGAAGGAGTGATACCTGAAGATTGGAATGAAGCCATAATAATATTGCTAGATAAAAGACGCGAGAAAACGCAAATTACCGGCCAATAAGTATCCTCTCTCATACCTATATATAAACTGTTTATCAAAATTATAGCGAATAAGCTCGAGAGGAAATTAGACGTCTATCAGCCTATAGAACAGGCTGGGTTTAGGAAAAGCTTCGGAACTATCGATCATCGGCAAACGCTAAAACTAGTAATAGAAAAAAGCAAGGAATATAACGTGCCTTTAGCGATAGCCTTTATGGATTACGAAAAGGCATTTGATACAGTCGACATGTTAGAAATTTTACAGGCCCTAGATGACGCACGCATTGACACCCGTTATTCCATCATAATAAAAAATGTATATAAACGGGCAACAAGTGTAGTAAAACTCAAAGAACCCTCAGAGGCCTTTAAAATAGAAAGAGGGGTCAGACAAGGGGACACTTTATCTCCAAAATGATTTACTTTAACCTTGGAAAATGTATTAAAAAACCTCAATTGGTCTGGGATGGGAATAAATGTAGATGGAAAGGACCTCACTCATTTAAGATATGCTGATGATATAGTCATATTTGCAAAAACGGAACATGAATTACAAGTTATGATGGAACAACTACAAGAAAACTCCAAAAAGTGGGTCTCAATATGAACCGAAAAAAGACGAAAATAATGACAAATTTAGAACAACAAACTTATATAGTAATAGAGGACGAACAAATAGATCAAGTAGATTCATATATATATATTCATCTAAATCGAGTAGCGACCTCACGTAAAATGTTGTCTATAGCACCCGCATTTCAGCCTCATGTATAATAACCTTCATACCGACAGGGTTCCTGGGATGTTGTCCAAACTAAGTGCATCATTGGTATTTTAATACTAATAACTAATACTGGTAAGTTTATAATTATTGGTTTTCAGGGAATCAAAAAACAATGTACTTCAAGCAGTGGCGTAACAAGACGGTTTGGCGCCGGAGTGCAAGAATAAATTATAGCCGCTGTAGACAAGAAGTTTCAAAAAAAAGAAGGGGGGGGGGTAATTTTTGGTCATGCAACACTTTAACTTTAAAAGAAAATTAATAAGTTCTTTTCTTAACATGAAAGGTTACTTACTGCAAAATAAAACACATTTAGATAAACGCAAGCGCAAGTCCCGCTTAAAGCTTAAACCCACCGATTTATAACCTCACTTTTTAACTGTCATTCTTAAATGGTGTGATTGTTATTGAAGAATGGATTTTATAAACGATTTTAATGATTTTGACGAGGAAGATGAAGATATTTTGAATTTTATTGACCATTTGAATCGTCCCAGGCGACCAAAAATGATCAGGGCACGGCCAAACCATTTTGAAATGTGGGATGATTAAGATTTTTATGTAAGGTTCCGATTCAGCAAACGTTCTGCTAATTTTATTTTAGAACAAATTGAAGACCAAATTAGGCACCAAACAAACTGGTAAATTACTGAAAATTATGTTTTATATTCCATACAACCTTTAATAGTAACACCTCCTACAGGAACAATGCACTTTCGCCTGCTAATATATTGCTACTTACATTAAGATTTTATGCCACAGGATGCATTTTGATTACTGCAGGTGATTTTGTTGGAGTCTCAAAATCAACAACGTCACTTGTTATTGCAAAAGTATCTGATGTAATTGCTCGTCTTTGCAATCGATACATCAGATTTCCTGCCACACAAGAGGATATTGCTCGAACAAAACAACAATTTTATGGGATTGCAAGATTTCCTAGAGTAGTGGGTGCTTTGGATTGTACCCATGTGAAATTGCTATCGGCGGGTAATTACTCATATTATTTAATTAGTAGAAAGATTTAACTAAGGAACTATCATGGTTATAGGTGGAGATTACGCAGAGGTTTATCGAAACCGAAAGGGTTTCTTTTCAATAAATGTCCAAACAGTCTGTGATGCCAAGCTACGAATTTTAGATGTAGTTGCAAGATGGCCAGGATCGGCACATGATTCTACTATCTTTAATAATTCTATATTACGTGGACGATTTGAAAGTGGAATAATGGGAGATAGTTTACTGGTTGCAGACAGTGGATATCAAAACCGGAATTACGTGACACCTTTGCTTCAGGTTAACACTCCAGCAGAAAATTTATATAACGAGTCGCAAATACGAACTATAAATTGCGTTGAAAGAAGTTACGGTGTATGGAAACGTAGATTTCCAGTACTATCTGTTGGCATGCGATTAAATATGAATAAAGTACAAAGCGTTATCGTAGCTACAGCCGTGCTACATAATATTGCTTGTATGCATGATGAAATAGTACTACCGCCACAGTGATGGTAGGTGCTGTCGATGACAACTCCCCCTACCGACAAGAAATTATCCCACTTTTCAAGACATTATCTCTCCCCTCCTGTTTCCCGCCAATAGATAAAAAATCGGTATAATTTAAATATTCTTTATTTATAACAAAAAATATAATAAAATAATGAAAAATATAATAAAATAATAAAAAATATAATGCGTTATTATTCTGCTTTTTTATATATTGCATTAGTAAATAATTTCAAATGCTTTTCGTTCGGGTCGAACGATGTGCTATCAATATTTTTTGATCTGAATGCAGCTCGAAGGACGCAAATAGAATTTAAAGTAGATTCGCCCATTTTGTTCCTTTTCTTTGTCTTTACATCATTCACGACTGAAAATATCCTCTCACATTCAGCGTTTGAATGAGGTAACGTCAAAACTATTAACGCCAATTTTGAAATATTTTTAAACTTAAACTCTCCAGTAAAATCCTGAACATTACTTAATTTCGACCAAAATTGGGTCAGACTCAGATTTTCAAATTCTTGTATTTCCTCAGTATTGAAATAAAATGGTAAACTTCTCCATTCATTAATGCAAGCAGTACAGTCAATTATATTCCTATATTGTGTACATAGATTGGGTAGTTCTAACAAATGTGCTGCTCTGGTTCTGTTAAATGCATTTTTTGAAAGAATAAATTCAAATTCAGAGATTAAAGGATTATTAATAGGCAACCTTTTAAACATTTCTTCTGCAGCTGTAGTGTAAAAATTTAAAATTTTGATTTTGATTTGTGTTTGACTATATGTATTTAATGTTTCAAAAGTTGCCTCTGCATCAGCTGCAATGAATATATTTTCAAGCTGTAAATAGTTAGATGGGTGCAAAATACTTCCCGTCATATTGTCCGTCAATTTGTCAGCTTTTATAAAATTTTTACAAAATTGCAATAGCAAGCGTTTGCTTTCTTTTTGCAAACTAAATATTAATGTAGTTTTAGTTTGAAACAATGCCTTGAACTGGTTTAAAAAGTTTAAAGCATATTTTAGAAATTCCATATAACACTGTATCTCGGGGTTTTTTAATTTCTGTAATACTGAATTGGCACTATTTAATTTTTCCTCAAAAATATCAATTTCAAAATAAGACGTTAAAATTTTCCAATTAATTAATATTCGTTCAACACACTGATGTCTTGATAACCACCGCGTTCCCGATAGTTTTAGAATTTTATAATGTTTTGCATGAAAAAAGTCCTGCATATCTCTCAACTGATCACATCTTTTAGAACTACCCCCAATATATGTATATATTTCTCTTATAAGATCTTCCAAATCACTTGGAAGGGTCTCACAAGCCTTATTGGCGACTAAAGCTGCAGAATGGCAAATGCATTGCAAGAGAATGACATGAGGGACATCAAAACTCAGTCTTGAATAAAAAGAATTATGTTTGCCTACCATTACTGCAGCCCCATCACAAGCCAATCCAGTGATATTCGATAATGGTATATTTTTATTACCAAAAATTTTTTTAACGGTCTCATATATTTTTTCGGCTCTTCCGTCCCTGGCATCTAAATGTAGAAGTTCTAGCAGTCTGCATTCGAGACACTTACTTAGGGGATTTACATATTGCACCACAATAGTGAGTATTTTTTCTGTTGCTATGGTGGTACTTTCGTCGCATAGAAGGGAGAAGTTATTCTAAAAATTATATAAAAAAAAGTTAGTTGCATTAGAATACAATAAAATAAAAATACATTCTTACTTCTTTTAAGATTTCAACCAATTCTTCAGTTTCTGACTCCGCTAACACATTCGCAATTACTGCTGTGCATTTCTTGCGTTTGAGCGTTATGTCCTGGATAATTTTTGAATCCGGGGCAATCTTCTTCAGCAGCGGAATCAAGTGGTCTGTGACTTGAAACGCAACATTGTGATCGGCAATAAAAGCTGCTAATACCAATTCCGCCCTCTTAACTTGCGCTTCATGTTTTTTTTTTGCACATTCGGATTGGGTGACCATGAAATGTGCATCCAATTTTTGCGTTGTTTTTCGCAGTTTCATGTTCTTCGTATGAAGGGCTGTCGCTGCATGTCTTTGTAACTCACTTTTACCGCAAACTAAAATCTTGTTACATGCTATGCACTTGCATTTATTTTTGCTGGTTGTTATTGGTTCTATCCAATTTTTAAATTCATTATCGCTCAACCACTTGAATACAAAAACTTTTTTTTTAAGGATATTTAGTTTTCTTCGCACCTGGACTATTATCACTATCACCAGAACTTGTCATGATGGACCTAACTTTCCACCACTATGAAAAAACCGACAATGACCCCTGAAGCTATTTACCAAGCTTTTATAACCTCGGGCTCTTCGGGAGTCTACCGAGTTTCAAATAAGGGAAAAAAATCCCCGCATGAAAAAAACCCCGCATCAAAAAAATCCCCGAATCAAATAATACCGGGCTTTGAAAGTGGTAAAACAGACATTTATAAATACTTACCGCTTTACCTTATAGTCTACTCAACGGTAGATGGCGATGCAACTTTTGCAGATTTATGCAGATCACAACACATGTACTCTAATTCGCGCTATTCGGAGATTTTCGAAATGTTAAAGCTGTTAAAAAATACTTTTTGCTGTTTAGACGGCCACCGTCAGTCGAAAGTTAAAAATCCCTCTTTTTAAGGTATATTGTAAAAAAATTCCCTTTATCCCGCTTTGTTTTAAATATCCCTCGAAAGTGGGATAATCCCTCCCATATACCATCACTGTACCGCCACTTGAAGCAAATGTAGAAGCTCAGATCAATTTTGTTAACATCAGGCATCAAAATGCACATCAAAATGTCAGAACCAACAATACCACAAGAAACCATCTGATTAATGATTATTTTAGGAATTTGTTATAATTTATATAAATTAAAAAGCATATACAATTTTCAAAATTTTATAAATGTATGTTTATGTGATTACCAATAAAATAAAACAGTTGAAATATAAGATATTTTTTATAATTAATTAATTAATGTACTTACACTGAATTTCATAAGAAATGAACCACCTCGAAGGAGTTGAAGCACAACGTCGAAATTACGTAGAAATGGGTAGTGCATGGAGACAAACAAATGATTACAGTTTCAAAAACAAATGACAACATTTATTGAAAATATCATTAATAATGTGTTGCATCTCCGCGTACTCTTATGCATTCAGTAACCCTTCGTGGCATGCTGGAAATCAGATGGTCGATTGCCTCTTGGGGCAGCTCATTCCAGGCTATCTGTAGCTGTTGACGTAATTCCTCTAAAGTGTTGGGAGGGTGTGGTAATCCACGCAGTTTTCTGTCCATCATGTCCCACACATGTTCAATAGGGTTTAAATCCGGGGATCTTGCCGGCCAAGTCAAATGCAGAACACTGTTTTGTGCTAGGAACTCTAACCTTATGGGCAGTATGAGGCCGCGCATTATCGTGTTGGAAGACAGCCCCTGGAAGGTCTCGGAGGAATGGCACTAACACGGGCTCCAAAATAGTGTCAATGTAACGGGGCGCGTCTTTCCCGGAATGAATATCAAGGGAGACCTGCCGCCGTAGCGCGGCTCCCCACACCATTACACCAGGGGCTTGTTTCACGAAAGTTACAAGTTACAAAGTCACAATTTCACAATTACAGGTACTTGTAGTTACAAGTTTACAAGTACACTTGTTTCACAAACAATTTTAACACTTGTGAAAAATAGTTACAACTGTGACATACAAGTTACAGGTGAGTTTAAGTTTTGTTTTTGTTTTGTTCTGTCAATTATACGTCAAATAGACGAATAATTTATCTCAGAGTTAAAAATTGTATGTGATGTCATTCAAGAAAGAAGGGAAAGTACAATTTCTAAAGGATGTGCAAGATGCAAAGGCAATCCTATTTGGTGCTTTCTCAGACAAACTAACGGATAAAGCAAAAGAGTGGAAGACTATCCATGAGAAAGCTCTGGCGTTAGGAATTGTGCCGGTTAACAAGGACTACACATATACCAGAGACACTTATTGGCAAAATCTAAAAAAATACACCGTGGTAAGGATAATTACTTAATCTGTATTTCTATGATTTATCCAGGGTGGTACCAAACGGTTGGACAAACATTTGTGGACGTATTCCCTCCTCAGAATAAATAATAAATGTTATACACACATATGGCCAAGTATGTTTACCTCAGGCATTATAATCATTTAAAGTTTCAGTATGACGACTAATAGTACAAAGATAGAAGTAGTTTGTGTCAAAGTTACTTTTCCAATTATGTTCCTATCACTCCTTACTGTACGTTGTCGTTCTTGTTAGTATATTCTTGATTTGTTCTTGTTCAATGTATTTGTTTCGGGAATTGTATTTAATGTACGCATGAGCGTACGGAAGCAGGTAGTTTGAAGCAGAGAGGATTGTGTGCAGGGTGCACCTTAATTTTTTTTGTGAACAATAATACAAAAATTTTCCTTATGAGATGTAACTAACAATAAGAATTTTTCCTCACGAAAGCGTTTTCAACCATATGTATACCTATAATTTTTTATTTATTTTAGGGTGTTAAACACGTCTACATGTTTGCTCAAATTTTTTGTAAACCCCTATATTTTATTGTTTATGCAATGATGTAGCTAATTGAATCTAGATTTGGATTTTGTTTTTAAATTTTGCAAATTACGTTAGCACCATATTCATGTTTCATTAAAAAGTTATTATACGGGGTGTCCTGGTTTTTTCCCGCAATTTTTTTTTCTGTTGAAGGCAAGTTGATCAAATAATTTTATATACACTTATACTTTTTTGACACCTTAACAAGTTACGGCAACTTTAAAATATTAAAATAATATCTAAATAAATCAACAATACATAGATGGTTTCAGTTAGATGGTGCTCTAGCTTATTACCTACATCAGAACTTTAAATTATGGGGGGGGAGGCTAAACTCCTCGATATCAATTACGTTAGACATTAAAAACTTTATGTTCGGTTTTGAAACCGGTCACCCAGTATATTACTGATTAAGGTTTAGTAAGTATTCACTTTACTCAGAAGTTGCGGAGTGACTATGAGAAAGTACGTGCTATGTTTCATCGAGTTTTTGTTTCCAGAAAAAAATTGACAACAGAAAACAAACTGGCAGTGGAGGGGGGCCGGAATGCAAGCTCAATGAAACGGATAATCTAATTATTGACATCCTTGGACGTCACAGCCCACTCGTCACAGGGCTACCGTTTAGAGAAACATGGGATAATACGCCCTCATTAGTTCAAGACGTCCAACAGAACAAAGAAAATGGGGCAGATGTAAAACAACAAATGCTCCCAACACTTCCGATAATTAACACTTCTCAGACAAATAAATCGGCACGCACACATGGACTACTTGAGAAGGAATCTGGGCTAAGAGTAAAGAAACTTAAACTCTCGCTTGAGATTATGGAGAAAGATTCATACTTAAAAAGCCTTGAAATATTAAAACTGGAAAAGGAATTAAGATTGCCCCCATCAAATTTGACTTCAATGTTTCCTGCTATGCAACAAGTAATACTTGTCGAAGCCGACACTGCAGTCGGTGTTTGCACAGAATAATTTATACTTTTTATATATTATAAGTACCAGGCTGGATTCATATATTTGTGGCCCGACTAAGAAGTAGTTGTTGCACAATTTTGAAATTCTAATAATGCATCAATCTACCTTGCCAAAAACTATTGATAAATAACAAATGTATCTCACATTTGTAAACAAAGTTGTTACATGGGAGATGGTGCTATAAAGAAACTGCAAAAATGGATATGTTGGAAGTTGATGCAGTGAGTAAATATTTTGAAACTAAGTTTAACTCCACAGAAATTGTTTATCGATATGCAAAATACTCTGCATATGGATAAAAATGTTCTGTAATATTAAATTTGCTTTGTAAATCTTTAATCACTGCACCAACTTCCATCGTAATCATTTTTGCAGTTTCTTTATAACACCATCTCCCAAGTAACAACTTTGTTTACAAATGTGAGATACATTTGTTATTTATCAATAGTTTCTGACAAGGTAGATTGATGCATTATTAGAATTTCAAAATTGTGCAACAACTACTTCTTAGCCGGGCCACGAATATGTGAATCTACTCTTGTACAATTGTATGTAGGCTAAGTAACTTAAACTGTAATTAAAATAAATGTATTTTCTGATAAACTTTAAATTTTATCTACTGTCTCCTGGGTATACCAGGCTACTCCAGTAAATTATTTTAGTCGTGTTTTCTCAAATTTTAAAAATAACACACAAATCACTTCAGCAAAAACAAGAACACTGAATGGTTTATCTGAAGAAATCTATTAATGCTTGAAGTCTTCTCGCTGCTGCTGCAGGATGTGCATCTTCCCCATCTATCTCCTAATTTCTTTCATTGCGGTCTGCTGCTGGAGGCTGTATGACACGTTCAATATCATCCTCAGTTCTTGCAATGTTGCACAAAGTGAAGCAGCACTTGATTACTTCACAAGCAAATATTGTATTCACACGTAGGTAATTGAGACACGGGAATTTTTCCTTTAAAATGCCAAACGAGTTTTCCACAACACGCCTAGTAGACTTGTGAGCACGATTGAATCGAAGGACTGCTGGATCTCCCAGATTGCGATCTGTTGGAGGGATCAGCCATTCTTTCAACGGGTAGGCAGAGTCGCCTAATATAAAGCCATCCGTCTTCAAAGCGACGATGCAATGTACTATTTCTATAAACTCTGGCATTGTTCACACTACCTGGCCACCGTGCACTCACGTAATAGAATTTGCAGTCAGGTCCACAGACTGCCATAACGTTTAGAGAGTGCTTTCCATGTCTATCTACGAACTGCTCTTCATTCTCTAATGGAACATCTATATTAATTAATGCTCCATCCACACAGCCCATGACCAAGGGCATTTGTGCTAATCGGGAAAACCTAAGAGCAACATTATGCATGTCATTTGGCCAGTCAACAACTTATGCAAATTTGATATAATTTACAGCCTCCACAACAGCATGCACTGCCCTACAGACACTTGCCTTTGATATGCCATGCATATCAGCGACTCCTTGGTACTGACCCCCATTGCCTAGCCAATGGAGAGCTGCACACAATTGCACTCTTTCTGATAGTGCATTACTTCTTCTTGTTGCATGTCGAAGTCTGTGCCCTATGTCTCTAATGAGAGATTCCATGTTCACTGACGACATTCGAAATCTCTCATTGAATTCGTAAATGCTGACAAAATCCAAATTTGTCCTTACCATAAATGTTCGAGGTCTTCGGTAGCGGGGTGGCCGTACGGGCAATTCATCATTAGAGGAAGAGTCCAACATTGTAATTATTAACAATTAACAGCGCAAATAAACACTAAAATATAAATAAACTGACAGTATAAAATTGTTACACATGTCGTGAGCTGGGTGAAAATGTTTGCTTATTTTCACCAGTGTAAACTTGTAACTTACGAAAATGCTTAAAATCACAAGAGTGAAACTGTAAAAATGTCACTTGTGGATTTGTAAAAATTCACAGGTTGTTACAAGTCTTATAACTTGTCTTTGTGAAACACTAGTACTTTCTATTTTTCACAGACTAGTTAATATTTACTGGTGAATACGTAACTTGTAACTTTCGTGAAATGGGCCCCCTGAGTTAAAGCCGTGTGGCGACACTGCACAAACTGCAAATTTTTCCTCTGACCTCTTAAGTCGTCTGATCCGTAAACGTCCATCAGAATTCCATAAGCAAAAACGGGATTCGTCGCTGAAGACGATAGCTTCCCATCCATGGACCCAATGTTGTCGGTTTTGGCTCCATTGAGGTCTGGTATCTTTATGTTGTTGAGTCATAGGAAGACGAAAATAAGGACGATATGAGCGTAACCCAAATGTGCGTATTCGACGATAAATGAAGACACAAGTGGATGAAGGGTCTAAGTAACAAGTAGATAATTTTGAGATAATTGGGTTTAAAATTTTTGGTTTGGTACTTTTTTATTTGGGTAGATACAAAAACCTTCTTTTTCTAGTAGATAGACATTTTATTATTACATTTATCCTACATATTATAAATGCAAAAATCTCATAGTTTTTGAAAAAACAAAATTCAAAGGTACATAAATCCTTTATCAACTGAACAAGTATGCTAAAAATGAAAAGACAAAATGGATAATGGATTTTTGTAACAATAAGTGTATAAGAATTCACTGAAAATAGTATGTTGTTCTTCATTATACTGTTTTTCTTTTCACATTTCTACTACTGTTCCCATTCTCTGTCTCGTAACCTGTCACCTTCTCGTAAAAATATCTGTATTCTTCATCAACAAATTTTATTTGCTGTTTCAAGTTAGCAATTTTTTCTGCTGACAAAGGATTGTTCTTATTTCTTATCAACTCCAACTTATATTCTTCTTTCTCTAATTTTCTGTGTCCTCTTTTCAAAATATTCACTTTAAGAAATGGGGTATTTTCATCTAACGTATCTTTATAATAATAGCTTCCATACTCGTCCACCCGTATCCACTTTATACTGTCTCTCAGATTTACCTTTTCTTCTATAGTATTTTTTTCTTATTAACTAAGTTCATTTTTGTTGCTATCTCAAATATACTTTTAAAATGATTCTCCATATTGACGACAACAGAGTTTTTGCTGCTAGACGATTTTATGACATCACGGTATTGGTCAGGTATATAAACTGTTTCTGTCTTCCTTAACTTTTTTTCTATTCGACCAAAATCTCTATCAGAGTCCAGAAAAGAATGTCCCACTTCTGGATACTTATGGTCGATAATTTTAACATATCCTTTATAAATCAGGTACTGATAAAGGCAAATTAGATTAAAATTTTTATTCTGACCAGCGCATGAATCCGACCAAATTATAAGATGCTGATTTTTTTCACTTCCCCCATTTAAAAGTTGTATGAAAGTATGGAGACAACTACCTATCTCCAAACTGCCCTTGGTAGCAATATCTTCTGTCCACGTGAAAAAGTAGGGCTTGTCACCAGAAGAAGTAATAGTGTGCACCCCGAAATCATAAAACCACATCTGACGGAGATAGAACGCCTTCGATGTTGTAAGTTTTGGGAGGGGCATCGTTTGCTGAAGGTCCATTGTCAAATAACATACACCAGAATTGGTATGTGCAAACTCCCGATCTCGTTTTTGTTGATCAAATGCAAATCTGTAATTTTCTTTATGTTCCACAGTATTTAGACCGGCGTCGCAGGTACTGCACGTATCACTTCTAGGTTGGCCGAAAGACAAATTGAAATGACGTGAGAAGATGGTAGAATAGAAGCTTTTCGAAACCAAAAACTTCTTATGCAGTTTATTATCTTGACAGTGCTCTAAATACAGTTTGTGCATTTTTGAAATATTCAAAAGTGGGGATAAATACATTTTATTAGCATTTTTATTTCTTGAGTAGTGTGACTGTTCTGAAGGGAATGATTTTATATGTGCTTTGATATAATCAACAACTTCATCTGAAATTTTATGAGGTCTTGTTTCATGATGACCTCTTCTATCCGGAGAAGGAGTCGAAGTGCCCGAGTTCAGTTTGTTCTGTATGATTTGAACTTTTTTATTCGAAATTTGGAATAACGAACAAAAAGCTGTCTTACACACAGTAAAAACTCTTTGTTTATTGGTCAATGTATAGGTGAATGAAGAAGTTTTTGGTTTCAAAATGTTTTTTCTATGCCTTTTGACAGGTTTTATTGAAATTGATTTGAAAAGCAAAGAGTTCTTAGCGTTTATATCAAGAGCGTAATATTTTCGGAAAATTTCTGCTCTATCTTTCTCATCAAACAGGTCGCTGCACTTAAGTCTGCAGTAGTTTTTCTTACATAATAATCCTTGTTCTGGGACCTTACCTGAGATTTGCTTTCCTTTTTGTGAAATATAATCCTGGCCGCGTTCTCTAGATATAGCCGATTTTTTTCTTTTCCATGTTTCTGGCCGCCTTTGTCTTACCCTCGAGATTTTTTCAGGTAAATTAAATAACTTTTTTCTACTCCCGCATGTATATATTCTGTTTTCTTCACAATCTACAGAATGGATATGTAGGCAATTGTAGTTAACTGAACGTATATGATTTCATATCCACACAAGGGTGGATATGAAATACACCAATCACAAACCACGTTAGTCGTGATTACCTAGGCAACTTTCATTAATTGTTTGTTTTGCAATGGGCACGCCCTGCTGTGCCCTGTTTGTGGCAAACGTGATTTTGTTGTAAGATATCTTATTAATTAGCGTTGAATAAATTTTCTTTTAATTTTCCATTCTTTTCCATTGATAGGTCGTAGAAAAAACACACTGTACAACTCGAGTGGAATGTCCATATCGCCCTCGGATAATTGAGCACTCCGCCTACGGCGTCGTGCTCAAACTTTATCCTCGTGCGATATGGACATCATATCCACTCTCGTTGTACAAACTACTATTTCTTAACTATATCAACTTTTGCTTTTTTAATTTGGTTTTCATTTCTTTCCAGTAAGTTTTCAGTGTCAGTTTTTAAAGTTACCTCAGAAAAATAGGTATCTTCTGCAGTTATGGGGGGGGGGGGGGGGCAGTTACTTCTAAATTATCATTTGCTTCTAAGCCTTCAGCCGAAGTAGCTGCTGTCAAAATATTACTATCTTCTTCTGAGTGGTAGCTTTCTGAACTGTTGTCTTCTGAGCTGTCTTTTTCTGAACTGTGTGGAGAGTATTGGTCACTAGAAGACTCACCAGGAGAAAAATCTGTAAAAACGTGAGGCTTAAAACAACGATATAAATGATTCCTTCAATTGTACCAAAAAATTATGAATAACAGCCTCCAAGCTATTTCGTTACCTGGAGTGAGGTTAGGTAACTCACATTGAATTCTGATTTCTTAAAAAATTATTGTCGAACATTATTATAATAATTTATAATAATAATAATAATAATAATTTATTTTTTTTTAGTTTCCACAGATACAGACATACTGATAAATTACAGTGCAAACAAAAGATTTAACAGGTATAAGAGAAAATAAAAATCATCAAAGAAAATAAATAAAATAAATATACATCTTCAAAGAAAATAAATATATACTAACAAAGAAAATAAATATATACCATCAAATAAAATATAATCATTAAAAGAACGCAATAGTACTCGATGTGGAAACCCCAGGACCCAAATCAGTTGTTACTGTTCTTCCATTGGGCCCTTACACAAAATACTAATTATATAAAAAGAAATCGCAGACAAAACAAAAAAAGAAGAAAATTTAAAAACGTAAATAAAATAAATAACTGATTAAATAATGAAACATTAAATAATTAAATAAAATTAAATAAAGGCATCATTGCCCCTCTCCAGCGAAATATCAGTTCTTTACATCGTATATGAATATAAATAATTAATTTATTTGGCTATTTAGCAAAACCTGGCGAAATTTATTTTTGAAAGATGTTAGTGATACAGTTTTAAAGCAATCCGGGATGGAACTATAGACTTTGAAAATGTTATAACTAAAAGATCCTTCATATAAGGTCGTCCGGTGAAGAGGTGGTGTTATTCCACCTTTAAATCGTAAATTTATATGATGCACGTCGCTTCTAAATGATATTTTATTGAATAAATAAGGAGGACATTTTTCAGTAATTATTTTATGGTATAGACAAGCAGCACCCAACATTCTTCTGTTATCCATATTAAGCCATGACAATTGCGACAGCTTATGAGACACGTGGTCATATTTTCTGATACCATATATCAAACGTATACATGAGTTCTGAACTCGTTGTATTCTTAAGGAGGTTTCCTTGGTGATGCAAGATCCATAAATTTGAGAGCAATAATTAAAATGAGAGAGTACAAGAGCATCGCAGAGCTGAGCTTTAATTTTATATGAAATGTAATGCCTATGGGGGTAGATTAATTTCAGATTAACATAAGCTTTTTTAATACAATTTGTTACTTGGGTGTTATATTTAAAACTATTATCTATAACAAGACCAAGATTTTTTGATTCATCTTTAACAGGGATTAGTTTATTATCAATATTTAACCTTACTAGAGGCTTCAGATTTTCCGCTCTTTGTTTATTACCAAACACCATTACTACAGGTTTCAGAGGATTAATTATCAAACAGTGATCCAATGATAGGGCTGAAATTGCATTTAAATCGGCTTGAATTTCACTCAAGGCCTGCTGACCATTATCGTACTCAAAAGAGTGGTACAACTGCGTATCATCAGCGTACATATGCATAGAACAAGTTTTTACAACTTTAAAAAATGAGTGTGTGTATATAGTAAAGAGTAAGGGGGCAAGAATGGACCCTTGTGGCACACCAGTAGGTACTAATCTGTACGCTGACGATCCACATGGCAATTTCACACTCTGTACCCTGTTAGACAAATAACTTTGAATAAAAGCGACCGCAGTATGATGAAGACCTATGTATTTTAAAATAGACAGTAAAATATCATGTTTAATTGTATCAAAAGCTTTGCTAAAATCTAAAAGTGTTAAAACCGATATTTTATTTTGATCACCAGCTTTCATTAAGTCGTCAGTGACGCTCAATAAAGCAGTAGCACAGCTATGACCAGCTCTAAAACCAGATTGATTTATAGGTAAGACATTATGTTCATTTAGATAAGATCGTAGCTGTGAATTGATTACTTTTTCTAAGATTTTTGAAAAGGCAGGGAGAATACTAATTGGTCGCAGGTCTTTGTATTCATTTGGAGTAGATATCTTTGGAATAGGTACAACCACAGCTTGTTTCCACACATTTGGAAACGTGTTAGAAGATAAACAACAATTAATTATGTGCGTTATGTAAGGTAAAATCATTGGACAAAAAAGTTTTATAATGTTGATGCTTATTCCATCCCAGCCACATGCGTTACTTTTTATTTCGCTAAGAAACTTCCCAATTGTATGGATGTCTACCGCAAGAAATTTAAAATTAAAATGGTGCTGTTTGTCTTTATAGTAATTACAGATTTCTGCGTAGTCACCATTAACGCTGGGTATATTATCCAGAAAATAATTATTAATTTCATCTGGCTTTTGAAGATGAGAAGGTAAATCACCGTTTTTGTTATCAGCCACGATGCTTATTTTTTTTTTAGTTCATTCCACATTTCTTTGGGTTTATCGGTATTTAGTTTATATTCCAGATAAGCTTTCTTTTCCAGTTTGATAGTTTTAGTGGTAAGGTTACGTAGGGATTTATAATAATCCCAATGAGCAGGCAGTTGTGTTCGTTTAAATTTATTGTAAGCTTTATCTCTGAGTTTCATTATAGTAGTTTGTACAACGAGAGTGGATATGATGTCCATATCGCACGAGGATAAAGTTTGAGCACGACGCCGTAGGCGGAGTGCTCAATTATCCGAGGGCGATATGGACATTCCACTCGAGTTGTACAGTGTATTTTTTCTACGACCTATCAATGGAAAAGAATGGAAAATTAAAAGAAAATGTATTCAACGCTAATTAATAAGATATCTTACAACAAAATCACGTTTGCCACAAACAGGGCACAGAAGGGCGTGCCCATTGCAAAACAAACAATTAATGAAAGTTGCCTAGGTAATCACGACTAACGTGGTTTGTGATTGGTGTATTTCATATCCACCCTTGTGTGGATATGAAATCATATACGTTCAGTTAACTACAATTGCCTACATATCCATTCTGTAGATTGTGAAGAAAACAGAATATATACATGCGGGAGTAGAAAAAATATTTAGTATTATCAGACAACCACGGTATTTTTTTATTAAATTTTACAGTTTTAATAGGGGCATGTTTATTAATGATGTACTTTTATGTACACCTGCGAACCTCACTTATTCATAGAAAGGTACGTGTACCTTGCAAAAAACATGGTCTATGAAAATTGAAAACTACTTACCCGCATTAGCGTTAAATTGTTTCCTTGCAAGTTCAACCATAAGTCTGCCTCTTGCTGACATATCTTAAGATAATATTTGTGTGTGTTAACACCCACAATAATAATTTATTATAACAGATCCTTTTAACAAACGAGTATACACACACAAGCTGAACGTACAATGCAGTAGGTACCATTAAACTACACGTAAACATAACCTTACTTCAGAGGTTGATGTGACAGGCCATTCAGAGAATATTTTTTCTTGTCAAGGAATGAAGGATATATGTACACATTTTAACTAGTCTTAAAGCGGATAAAGGATCTATGTGCGCAGCTATCAACATAGACCATTTAACCACTAACTGCTTGCGAACCTCAACTGTACATATATCCTTTATCAACTTCTAAATCAGATATTTATCACCAAAATAATATTTAATGTAGCTAGAAGGAATTTTGTGTACTTAAATCCTTCATCCATGTAAAAAAACTCAATTTTTATAAAAATGTTACATAGACCCTTCATCCACTTGTGTCTTCAAATTGTGCTCATAGACACTCGACGACCAATTGCTCTTACCCAATTGATTGCAACAGCTTGCGTTGGTTCTACTTGGTCCTGCATTGCACTTCGCCTTAACAGCCGATCTTCGCGTGCTTCTGTCACTCTAGGACGTCCACGACGAGTTTCTAGGTGTTCTTACTGCCAATCCATCCAAGTCCGTCTAATAGTGGCGTGAGGTCGGCCCATGCGGGGTGGTTCATTTCTTATGAAACGCAGAATATTATGGTGGGCGAGAGTTCTAAGCGCATTTGCCAGAGCGTCAGCGCGACGTCGTGGGACGAAAATTTTTGGGTGGCGCTTTGGCAGGGGGATGCAAAGAGGATTGCTTGAGTTTTATTGGGATTGGGTTTCACTCTCCAACGTTTGAACCAAAGTTCCAAACTGTAGAGCTCGGCCGCAAGGACGGTCGATGCTTGTTGTGAGGAACGCGCCCTGATCCACAAGGCTGTGTCGTCTGCGTATTGGCGAAGTTTTACAGCGGGATTTGCTGGGATGGCAATGTCTGAACAGTAGGTAATAAAAAGGAGGGGAGCTAGGAGTGAACCTTGAGGAACACCGGCTCTGGGTGTAAAGGCAGCGGAAAGGTGCCCTCGAATGGCGACGCGATGTTGGCGATCGGTTAGATAGTCCTTAATTGTGCGGATGAAGGCGCAGGGAAAGTAGAAACGGAGGAGTTTAATTAGTAGGCCGTCATGCCAAACCGCATCAAATGCTCGTTCTATGTCGAGCATGACTGCAAGAAGGCAGTGGCCGGCGTTTATGGCGATGGTGGTATCTGTTTGTAGTTCGAACAGGAGATCTGTGGTGCGTCTGTTTGGGCGGAATCCGAACTGGATGTTTGGTAATATGCGTTCGTCAAGAAAGGCGCGCATACGATCGCACAGAATGCGCTCGTAGGTTTTGTGTATGACGCTCAGCAGTGAAATTGGTCTGTATGAATGTGGATCAGATGGGTATTTCCGAGGTTTGCGCAGCATGATGACTTTGGCTGCCTTTCAGGAGGCTGGAAAGTGGCCTGAACGGAGGCAGCAGTTGAGAATGAATGTTAGGGAAGTTATGGCTGTCGCAGGCAGGACGGAGGACCCTTCTCGTAAGTCCATCGCCCCCCGGGGCGGAGTTCCTTCCTTTGGCGAGTGGCCTCAGTTAAGTCCTCCTCACGGATGGGCAGCATGAGCTCATGTTCATGGACCTCTTCTGCTGGAGGGATGAAAGGGAGGGCCTGCAAGTCGGGTAGACGCCCCTGCACGTAGTGGAAGTAATTGTCATTGACATTGGGGTTATTGGGGACTTGGTGGACCTCGTCAAGCGTGCTGGCAAATATGTCAGCGGTCTGTTGGGGATCAATGACGACGCACCGTCGACCTGGAGCTGAACCGGATGGAAAACTCGCTGCCCGGTGAGACATTGTAGCTTGTTCCAGAATCTAGCTCCGTCGCGATGATCAAGGCTGCAGCAGATATTGCGCCAGCGTTGCTCGCGTTGAGACAGTTGCAACTGGATTTCACCAATGGGTCTCTGGTTTGGATGAAAAGGCGAAACAGCCTTCGTTTTTCACAAATAAGCTGTATCACGAATGGGGGAAGAGGAGGGCGCTTGCTGTTGACTGTCTTTATGGGGGTGTCCTGGTTGGCTGCGTCTTGAATTAGGGCTGTGAAAGCGTCCACGGAATGTTCCAGTTCTGGGATATTTGAAGGGAGAGAAATGTATTGGATGCCGGTTTCTATGTCTGACTGGAAGTCTTCCCAGCGGGCGGCGTTTCAGTCTCGAATTCTGCGGATATTTGGTCGAGAGGGTGGGGAATCCATGATGTCGCTGCTGATCATCAGAGGCAGGTGGTCGCTGGTGACAGAGGTGGCGATGCTGGCCTCGTGTCAAAGGAAGTTGCTGATTTGTCGCCAAAGCGACTCCTGAGCCCCTTCCTCGCATGTTGTCCTTTCGATGAATCCTGAAGCCGGAAATCTTCATTTGTTGTGTTGCCTTAAGGTGGGTTTCAGTGTTGGCCAAGATGTGGATGGAGTCATGGACGAGGAGGTTTTCCACGAGCGGACGTTTTCTGGACCAGCCGTTTACGTGATCGTTGCTAGTCGCAGATCCAATGGAAGACCGTTGAAAAATGGGCGGAAGTAGGCACTTCTAGATTAATTATATGTGAAGCCAGTTACCGGCGTATGAGGTAACAAACTGCAGCCCTAAGAAAATTGGAATTAGTCTCTTAAGGGTGTGATTGATTTTTTCGCGCTGATCAGGAAGAATTTCGATCAGAGCTTGGGTAAGAAGGCGGATGATGAATTCGTCAATGGATCATTACTCGCTGGAATTTCAGCAGGCGATGGAGCATCAGCTGTTTTCAATGGGGCTGCGGTGGCTGGCGAGGCTGCTTCTGTGGGGCGCTCCCGGCGGAGAAAAGGCCGTGTGATCGCCACCACAATTGCAGCACTTCACTTTTTCGGGTTTGTTGCATCTATTGGAGGAGTGTGCGGCGCCGTAAATTCCGCAAATGGTTGATTGTTGTTGACAATTAGAGGATAAATGGTCGAATTTTAAGCACTTTAAGCATTGGGCCGGTTGTGGTTTGAGTTTATGAGAAGGTTCGGTGGCATAGATCTGATTAAACATACGCAGACCCTTGGAGAGGAGATGGTCAAGAGTAGTTTGCGATGCTGTCGTAATTCGGAAAAGATTTGTTAATTCATTCGTAAGCCTGGAGCGGATCTTCCACACTTTTGAGTAAGTTAGGCCTGCGGCTGAGTGGGCGCTTTGCACATCCTCAGGAATGACGTCTTTTTCGACTTTTCGAACGACGCAGGAGAATATGGGCATCCTCGGAGTTGGGGCCTTGCGAGCTGTTGTAGAATAATTTGGGCGAATGTTCAGAGGATGGCCTGTATTGTACTTAAGCTGTTCAAGGAGTTTTGCCAGGTCAGGGCAATAAGAACTTATGGTAGCTATACCATTGGCGTACACACGGAGGTTTGAGATAATTAACCCAGGAATTTTCTTAAGTTCCTGTTCCAGGTACTTCGCCGACGCATGTGCACGGGGAATCCCTGTAACAGTCACCGTTTTGATGACATTGCTGATTGAGTTAGTGGAAGATGCAGAAGAATTTGATGTTGTTCTTCTCCTTCTGCCGGCTATTGACCAGGTATCGGGAGCGCTGAGGGCAGCGGAGGCAGATGAGATGTAGGTGGGAATGTGCGGGGACGTTGTGATTGAATTGGAAGTAGGCTGCGCGATCGATCCGTGCGGCACAGACGCCGAGACGGAGGCGCACTGGGCAGCAATCGATGCTGACGGCACAGGCGCTGGGCCCGCAGCGCTCTGTCCGTCGATCGATACAGGCGGAACGGGCGCTGCAGGCGGTACCCTAGAGGAACGGACGCGGCGTCGCGGTGACGTGTTCGTTTTTTGGACGGAAACCGTCGCGGCGATAGGCGTCATGAGCACCGACGACGGACGTCGCGGCGCCACCGGCTCCTATGACAGGCGTCGCGCCGCCAATGGCTCCGACGACGGGCGTCGCGGCGCCACTAGCCCCGACGACGGGCGTCGTGGCGCTGCCAGCTCCTACGCCGGGCGTCGCGGCGGCAGCTGGAGTCTCGTTGGAGGGCGTCATCTCTGGCAGAGGCGTCGGCGCCTTCTTCCGCTTCTGTGGCGCCATTATAGTCTCCAGTGGAAGCAGCGCTTGAGATGAATTCCCAACCCTGTAAACGTCTGCTGACTATTCTTGTTTTTTATCACTTGGCACGCCCGAGCGCGCCGAAGTAAAATAAACGTGGTCAAGAAGGAGGTCCATTTCAAGATTTTTTCTGATAACGTCGTTACGGACGTACCAGGGTGCTCCGGTGATACTTCTAAGGGTGGCGGATTGAGCGGCTTCAAGTCGTTTTTTGGATGTTTCCGTCACGTACGTAACCCATGCCGGTGCGGCGTACGTGAGGATAGGCCGAATGTATTGCTTGTAGATGTTGAGTCTTGTTTTTAGCGGAAGGAGTTTGTGGCAGGCCAGGACTGGGTATAGCATACCCCTTGTTTGCCGGGCTTTGACAACTACGTTGTCTACATGTTTTGTGACTGTCCGGTCTTTTGTCACTCCTAGGTATTTCACCGCGTTGCTCCAGGGAACGTCGTGGTGATGTATGCATACGGAGGGGATGTTGCTGGGTTTGCGTTTTGTGAAGACGATCCCTTCAGTTTTCGCGGCGTTGAGATTTAGCCGCCAGCGTTCATGCCAGGCGAGGAGAGTGTTTAACTGTCGCTGTATTTTCCTTACTGCTGCTGCTGGAACTCTGGATTTGGTATACAGCGTTACGTCGTCGGTGTATATAGCACACTTGACGTCCTCTACCAGGGGCAGGTCGTTGACATACGTATTAAATAGTACGGGAGAGAGGCATCCTCCTTGGGGTACTCCTGCTTCGGCTGTTGCGGGCCGGGATAACTGGTCTTCTATTCTGACGACGAAAGTCCTGTCGGTCAGATAGTTGTTTAGGAGCTGGATGTAGCCGAGCGGGAGCCGCTGCGTCTCGTAGAATTTGACGAGGAGCCCCTGTCCCTATACCTTGTTAAACGCCTTTTTGGTGTCTAGAAATACAGCGACTCTGTTGTAGTTCTCGGCGATGGTATCTACAACTTTTACCAGTTGTAATGTAGTCGAGTGGCCTGGTCTGAAGCCGAACTGTTCTGGGCGTAGGTGTATGTGGGCGTTGATTCTTTTCGGTAGAACTCTTTCAAATATCTTTGCCAGTGCTGGCAGCAAAGATATTGGCCTGTAGTTATTGGGATCTATTCTTCGCTTTCCCGGTTTTGGAAGCATGATCACTACTGCTCGTTTCCACGAGGAAGGAAAGTGGCGGAGTGTTAGTATTCCGTTGAACAGTCGCGTGATGAAGGCCAGGGTCTTCTGCGGAATGTTTTGCAGTGCTGCATATGATATTCCATCTATGCCCGGGGCTTTGTGGCGGTTTTGATGGAGGATAATGTCTTTCACTTCGTTGGGTGCGACGTACCGGAAGTTTTCAGCTGGTACTGTTGCTAGGATTGTCGGTAGTTGCGCGTTTGTCCTACGTACGTGTTCTTCATCAACTGCTTCGTTGCGTTTTGTATTGTTCTCCATCGTGGGGGCGAAGATGTCGGCTTGGGCCTGGGCATCATATTCGGGCCCATCAGGTCCGTGGATTGGACATGGTGGAACCGCTGGTGCTTTTTGTTTGAACCTCCGATTCAGCTGGTATACGTTTCCTGTTTTTTGCAGAGTGGTGCTGACGTGCTGGTTCCAGCCTTCGTTGTAGTACTCCTTGATGGTTTCTTTCAGGGCTTGTTGCGTTGTGTTTTGCCATCTCCGCATCACATTTCGTTTCTCCCTGATCGCTTCTTTAATTGTCTTGTCGCTCGCAGCATTTATGTTGGGGTTTCCATTTTGGATGGATCTGGGTAGGTGCTCATTATATCTCCTCCAGTTGGTGATACGTCTGGTGGTACGTCCGGCTCGTGCTCTCTTTGCGTCTACGTTTATTGTGAGCAGTATAGGTAGGTGATCAGAGGTCATGTCTTCCACTACTTCCAGCGAGTAGTGGAATTGAAGGTCTTTCACTATTATGATGTCGAGAACATCCGGTTGGTGGCGGTGGTTTTCTGAGATATGGGTAGGTGCGTCAGGGCCTACGACCTCGTATCTCTTGCCTGCAGAATGGTTGTGTAGCCTGGGTCCTTCTGTGTTCGTCGTTCTCGAGCCCCACGCCGGGTGCTTGGCGTTCAGATCTCCAGCGATAATGGTTTGGTCGTTGGAGGCCATAAAGTCATCGAGATTTTGAGTCTGTAGTGGTGTCCTCGGTCGTCGGTATGCCGGTATCAGCCTCAGGTCTTTTCCAGATGCCCTTATCCGGACGCCCGTTGCCTCTAGTTCGTTCCTCGGGAGGACGAGTTCCTCCTGCACTATTTTGGTTTTCACCAGGATCGCCGTGCCTCCCCAGGTTGGGGTTCCTGGGTTTTGTGGTCTGTCGGTTCGTTAGGTTTTGTAATTTGCAATGTTGAGCACGATGTTTGGTGTGAGATGTGTTTCGTTGATCATCACCACGTCGGCGTTGAGCGTTGAATGATATCAGCGCATAATAAACAACTTTTGCCATATCCTTACCTAATATCCTCTAATTTACTTCGACACGAAGTGTACGAAGTATTGAAATTCCCTCATATCGAAAACCACTCTGAGTCAAATATCTCTAAAATTCGAGCCAACCGACTAATGAACCCACTATATCAAATCTCCGTCTCGGCGGTGCGGATCTTTTGGTGAAGATCCCAGCCCACTAGATCAATCCCCCGTATTGGGGGGTGCCTAAACGTGCTGTGCGGGGGATGTATGTTCGTATGTGTACACGATTCCGGTCGCCAGGAACCTTCCTGAAGTCTTGGATCGTTTTCATACGATAGGTCCTCCGAAAATGAAAGCAACATCAACTTTTGAGCTATGGTCGTCGGAAAAAAAAAATTTTTGTTTGTTTTTTTTTTAAATAAATAACTGGTTCATAGCATTTCATTGTATTAGCGAAACGGAGTGATGCTGAGTATCGAAGTATTCTTGGAAAGCACGGAAGGGTGCTTTTCTTGGGTGGGGGGTACCGTATATTTTTCTAATTGCAAAAACAACTGAGCTGAGTCTTTTATTTAAACTGTTGATTTGTGGTAGCCAGTCAAAATTATTAGATATTTGAATTGCAAGAAATTTTATCACATTTGCAGATTTAATCGTTCCGTGAGAGTTAATTATATCTACATGCTTTATAGAAGAAGGATTTGATCTAAATAGTAAATTAAAGGTTTTATTTTGATTTAAGATTTAAGCTATTTGATGAAAACCACTTTATAATTTCTTCTATTACTAATTTTGCCACTGGTAGTCATTCTTCAATGCAAGAGTGATTTAGTACAATGTTAGGGTAATCAGAAAATAATATAAAATGACCCATAGATACACTGGCTACTAAATCATTTATATAAATCAAGTATAGGATTGGACCTAGTATACTACCTTGAGGAACGCCCATATTTAGGGTTTTTTCTTCTGAAAAATGTGTAGTTACCACACATTATTTATTACAATTTTGTACTTGAACAATTTGTTTTCTATTGGTTAAATATGATTTAAAAAGATCGAGTATAACTCCTCTAATGCTATAAAATTCTAGTTTTTGAGATAATATATCGTGCTGAATGCAGTCAAAGGCCTTCGACAAGTTGCAAAAAACACCAAGACTGCACTCTTTATTTTGTAAGTTCTCATACAGTAAGTTTAGGAGATCAAATATTGCGTCCGTTGTACTTCCTTTGGGACGAAAACCAAACTGCGATTCACACAATATACTTTTATTTACGAGGAAGGAATTTAGTCGAACAAAAATTATCTTCTAAAAAATTTTAGAAAGCACTGATAACAGTTAAATTGGCCTATAATTCGAAACTCCTAATTTATCACCTTGCTCCTTCCTATAAAGGTTAACAACTGCCTTTTTTAATTTATCCGAAAAAATGCCAGATTGAAAACATGTGTTGAATATATGTTCTAAAGGACGTCTTAAAACAGCTTAATTATTTTTTATTACTGTTATAGGGATTTCATCAATTCCAGAAGAATGTTTGTTTTCCATTTGTTGAATAATTTTCTCAATTTCAATTTCTGCTGTAGGAATTAAAAATAAAGAATAGTTTAGATTTAGGCGAACATTAGTCATGGAAATAAATGGATTGCTTTGATCAGTAATAGTTTGTGTTAATGTTTAAGGTGCTGTAATGAAATAATTGTTGAACATTTCTGCCACTTTGGGGTCATTTATTACCGAATTTTGCCTTTTCAATGAAATATTTTCGTTTTTATTACTTCTAGAATTTTGCTCAGATTGCACAATTGACCATGACATCTTTATTTTATTTTTAGATTCTACTATTTTATTGAGAAGATAATATTTTTCGACATTTTTGACGTTTTTCCTAAAATTTTAGAATAATTATTTAAGTAATTAATAAAATGTTAGTTTGTACTATACAATTTATATAGTAGGAGCTCACGTTTAGTTTTACAGGATTTTCTTATTCCCTTTGTAATCCATTTCTTTTGATAAGTGGTATTTAGATTTATAGTTTTTAGGGGTAGGCTTTTTCGAAACAGTCTAAAAATAGCTTATAAAAGTTATCTAATTGGTTCTTTACATTTTCAGCAGAAAAAACAGGATCCCAATTTATTTGATAAATAAGATTTCATATATGTTTATTTGATTTTACCTTAAAAATACTCCTAATTTTACAGGCTATTTCCGCAAGGTAGTATACTATTAATTTTAAGCAAAATTGAATTATGATCAGAGAGCCCAGGAATTATGTTTTTCGCTAAAATAAAGTCATTGTTAATATTAGTTAAAAAATTGTCTATTAATGTCCGGATATTTGCTGCTATCCTTGTAGGAGTTTTAATTGTTGTATGTAAATCAAATAAACGTATAATGGAAAGAAATTCAGTTTTAAAACTAGACTCACCTAGAAGATTAAGATTGTAGTCACCACATATAACATAAAATTTTTGTGTTGTATCGCTCAAGAACGTCCAAACGATTGATGAAGGCTTCAATAAAAATGGATATGTCCCCACCCGGTGCTGTTTTTTAATTTGCGGAGGTAAATGGGGACCAACGAGTTCAGTGAAATTACGGCCATTCTTAACAGCAATAAGTGTGCCACCGTTTCCCATTTTCTCTCTACAATAATTTGAAATAATATTGTGATTTGAAAAAGAAATGGATCTAACTTTCGTTAAACAGATAACGTCAATGTCCCAAGTTACCTCGGCTTGCTCTTTTAAGAAAATTTCTGTTATATTTACCTTATTGCGAACTGATTGTATATTCTCACAAAAAATAACAATATTGTTTAAGTTTAGTTTATTGTTTGATACATCTTTATGCGTGATCTTATGACTTATAGCCTATTTTTGTGAAGGAGTCTGTTTGCGAACGCGTAATTGGACTCCAGACGCTGTTGTGACTTCCTCCAAGCTAGTTGCAGATCTGGATGTGCTTTCCTCTGTTATAAAAACGTTGCCTTGGTTTATATCGTATGAAGCTGAGCTCAAGTTTTTATTCTGGCACTGGTTATCAACTTTTAACACTGCGAAATTGTTTACTAGTGTTCCAGGATGTTTGATTTTATTGTTCAAACGATTCTATCCAGTTTCAGTAGTATTTGGAACTACTACGTTTTTTGATTGAATGTCTTGTACCGTCAACACTTTTCCGTCTATATTACCAATATATTAAATGATAGATACGCTCTGCTACCTTATTTTCTTGGTTGACCCATCGCTGGTTTTAAAATTTTACGTTGCTCCAATACCTTTTCAGAAAAAATTTCGGAGACTGCAATACCAGAGGCTTTCAGCTTAAAAGCATTTTCTAAAAGCATGTCTAACTTTAAAATTTGTAAATTTCATAACAACTGAACGGTTTATATTTTTGTTATTTGGATATTCCAGTCGGTGAGAGCTCTCAATATCATATTCTGTTACATCAATGTTGTAACTATTTTTAATTTGTAGAATAACTTTATTTTCAGTTTCTTGCCAGGTTTAACCTTTATTTTCGGAATTACCATAAAAAACCAAATTATTCCTACGACTCTGGTTCTCCAAGTAATCCACTTTAGCTGCAAGTTTATCTACAATTAACTTCAAATTGGTATTCTCTTCTTTAATTATTGCAAATTCAGATCTACGTTCTCGAAACCCATTCTTACATGTTGCTAAAATTTTATCAATTTTGCGTTCGAGTTGATCCGTTTCCATCGTGGCCTTACTTAACCTTGTTGTGCAATATCGAATTTAAGTATTTACTGGGCACTGCGAATACACTTTAATGTCAAATTTTTAAGTAATAGTTTACTCAATCGTAAATACAAAATAACAACCGTAGATAATACCAATAATTACCTCTGCACAAAACTTTAGGTTTTATAACTGAAATAAACACTTTAAATCGGATGCAACTTCAAGGTGGAGTGCTTTGGTGGCTAGACAAATAAATAAATTGCGATTATGTTACAACTGTCTAAGACTATCACATAATCTTCGTGATTGTACTTCGTCACGATGTAAATGTAAATGCGGTAGACAACATAATTCGTTGCTATATTTAGAAAATTACTATAAGCGAGTGGAAAATGATAATGCGGAAAAGAGCGATAAATGCAATATTTCAGAATCAAACGTGAATAATCAAACAATGAATATGCCAAGTACCTCAACCGTGATGCATGTTGTTTCGGAAAACAACTGTATGACTAAGGTCCGATTTCATAATCAATTTTAAAGCTTCATTTAATTAAAGTGACATTAGATGTACAGAGTGACATGCGTTACATTATGTCATCATGCACATTCTCACATTACTTTAGTTAAATTAAGCTTTAAAATTGATTATGAAATCGGCCCAAAAGGTGCGATTCCGCAGGCGACGGCAGACCGCAGACGGCAGCGGCAGACGGCCGACAGCATTTGCTGTCGGGCTTCAGTTGCAGTCGTATAGATTCCGTAGCCGGCTGCAGGCACTGCAGTTACGTCGCGGCATTACTAACTTGTGGTTGTGTCTTCGATATACAATTATGAATAATCAAATGCTGCAAGTTTTATTGAAAGAAGAAGACGACGATGATTTATTATTGTATTATTATTTAAGCAGAAAACCTATACTGCCATTGTACTTAAATAGACTGGAAGAGGGCTCTTATGAAACTTTGATTAAAACACACTTGAATGAGAGTGATGACATTTTCAGAAGTTATTGCCGTTTAAATAAAAATCAGTTTAATTTTGTAATCTCTTTAATTTATAATGATCTTGCTCCAAAAACATTGCGGGACACAATATCGCCAGAAGAAAAATTATTCTTAACATTAAGGTAAGCGAATTAAAATTATATCTTAATAATAATAGTAGACAAGGTCATTATACTAATCTTTCAAAAATTCTGAGATTGAAGGAAATTCTCCATTTTCTTATTGATGTGTCAAATCATTTGCTTCCGAAACAATTGAACTAAACTCTGCATTATGTGTATATATCAAATCGGATGGTTCCGAATAACTGCTAATTGGAGAATAAACATTTAAAATTGTATACTGACTGTCATCAGAAACACTTGTCATAGCGCTACCAGCTCTTGAAGTAGACGGTGTTGAAGAGCTAGATATAGTACTGTTGTCTGCCGCCAGTATCTGGTACTTGGTGAGAACTTCAAAGATTTCTCCTTTTGCTTTTATTTGAAGCAATTTTGTTGGCAAGTTCTTTAAAACATGTTCAACATGATTAGCAAATGACTTGAACTCATCATCAGTTCGAGACATATTTTGCAATAGCGACTGTCGTGAATTTTCTCTCTCTCTCATATATGATAAAATATCATCTCTACTGCTTCGAGGACGTTTTTTAATTCTTATTTGCCCGTCAGCTGCGGTAGGAGGAGCAGGTATATTATTCGTGCTAGCATTCCCTTGCTGGATATTAGCTTCAGAATGTGTGGCAGCACTCCCTTGCTGGGTATTATTCTGTGCCGACTCTGCGGACTCTTCAGCCCTGTTTTGTGATGACACCGATTCATCATCTACGCTACCAATAGAAGACCTCTCCTGCGCGACGTTATCTAAGAAAGACAATAATCTATATAATTTCCATTTTGTGCGACTACTTTTTGGAGCTTCCGATCCAGTGGGAAGTTTACTTTTTCGTTTAAAACGCATATAACCATCGCGTATTGTCTTCCACTGCTTTTTACAGTTTTCACCTGCAATGTAAATATTAAATCTTAGTGAATTTTTTGTATACTAGCTGCTACCCTTGACTTCGTACGCGCGATGTTCGTTATTTGTGTATTAAATAATGACTAATTATTTCCTGTCATCCTATCCCATCCCCGTCCCCGTCTCTTTTTCCGTCCCCGTCCCGTCCCGCCCCGTTTCCTCGCTGAACTGTCAAACGCACGAAGGTTAAATAGTCGTTAAGTTTTCTGAAATTTTTCAATTTTCTGCGCAATTTTCTTAATTTTTCTTTCCGTAAGAACCTTCTACAAAGTATTAGAAAACTTAAAAAAAAAGATGAATGAAATCGGTAAAGTCGTTCTCAAGTTATGGCGTGACCAAGCGACATAGGGATTCATTTATATATATATATATATATATATATATATATATATATATATATATATTGATAAAGTATACTAAGTCACTTCCGAAATAGGTATCGCACACACGCTGTGACTTCATATATAACACTGCCACTTCCGATTTCGGAAGTGACAACGTTTTGCTAAGATTTTTAAGCCATTCGATTGTAGATGTCGTCCAGAGCTCAAATCCCAATTTTGTTCTGGAGGTGACTTTGACCCCCTAATCAAAGTGAGTTCGTCAATTAGTTCGGCGTATAATCGTTGGCGCTGCCATCACTTCAGCGCTCAGGTACTCCTAGTACGAAGCGACTTCCGATGTATTTGCCAAAGTTTTTATGAATAAACTCGCACAAGTCACTTCCAAAATATGACAACGTTGTAAACGGCGTGAATAGTTGCTTTAGTCGTGAATTTCACATGGGCTGAACTGGTTGGAATCGCCCACATCGAGTCAGTCCGATTTGGCGTTTAATAATGCAGGGAATCAGGGGTCATTTGTTGGTGAGCTAAACAAAGGTAAGTTTTTTACAATCTTTGCGCTTATAATACCAATTGCCAAAGTAAATGTGTTAAAATTATTTCACATTTTTAACTTAATGTACATTTTATGCCCGTCCGTTTCTAAACGTTTTAAAACTTTGAAGCCTATTTTTTAAATTACAGAAATGGAATTATCAAAAAACACTTCTTTAGCTACGGAAGGATTACGACGAACGAATTTTGAAAAGACTCGTGTACTTTTATGTACTTTTATTGGTGTTTCAACAGAAGTTAATTCAGATTATTCTACAATAAGGGCCGGTATTTCCGTTGTGGGTTAACGTAAAAAATTGCTAAGGCGCCCTTATGTCATTGGAGTATGCCGCATGCAGCATATTAATAGTCGAGAATAAATAAGACGCATATGTTCAAGGATTTTTTATATTGCATTGTGCGGATCCACTAGCGTTGACTAAGCGATATAATCGAGTCATAACATTACGATTTACGATGGGTCCGAATTGAGTTGAATAAATACTACTGGTGTGACATACATTTGGAATAAATAGTTACATTCGCTTGTTCTGCATTCAAATTAATTATATTCCGCTTCTCAAAAGTGTTCTACTCTTCCCATCACTAATTATTAAGCATTAATGTTTTCCTTTCTTTGCCTAGTAAAAGACGAAACGTTAATTCATTCGGTTTATTTTTATTGTATGTTTTGATATGAGAAACTTGTATTTCTGAGTTCATTCGGTTCTCGAACAAAAAGTATCAGTTATGCAATTAAATCATGTATGCTGCATGCTTATGACCTAACCATTCGGGGACTTCCCTGTCTTTGGAACGAAGCTACCTTAACGGACACCATAAAGAACCCTATTTAAGGACAGGTGGCTGTAAGGTACGGGGGCAGATATTCGAGAATCGAGCTAAAAGCAGTTTAAAAATTCGGCTATATTTTAATTATGTACGTTTTCTCAAAAGTTCTCATATTTATAATCAATGATTATAATAATAAATTATTTATTTTGTGAGCACGTATAAGTAATATATCATTACGTCTTACTATACATTTAATAAATTATCCTAAATTGTACTATTCTGGCATCACCTTTATCGCATATTCTAAAATGGACAATTAACGCGCCTCTGTTGACCACCGGCTTGTGGTATCTACGTGAACAATAATTTAAAATCTCTAATGGCTTAAGGGAGGCCCTTAAATACGCAAAACTTTCATTTGTAGTTTCTCAGTTGTTGTAATGCCCATTTGATTAATTTTTGGGTTATCTGAATTTTAACCCATGCGGTTAGGTTAATAATTAATTACACACAATTTGCTGTTGTAGAAATGGATTGATGACCAGGACTTTCTGGAATATTCTAAAACTGAACTTTTAAGTGAAAATAATAACGCTTGCATTTCCAAAAATGAAAACAAAAACAAAACTAGTTGCATTTACAATTTCGTAGATGAACCTGACAATGATAATCGAAATACTAATACTGATATTACCCTCTTGGGTGGTTCTCATGCTAACGATAAAAAAGATTCTATTCATAAGTTTGTCCTTAATCCTGAAGACCGTTTCAGTGGCAGTAGTACGTATACAATGTACATATCCGAATCGAAATGTGATGATGACAGAGACAAGGATTTTGATATTTGTGATTATTTGGACAAAAATACTGAAAATTCTTCAACATCTTGTACTAGTATACCAGAAATTTTGGAAGTTAGTGAGCCATTGGTGTTCCACGCACCATCTCCCCCCCGAACACTGACTGAAGTACGTATGACTATTGAAAACGTCATTTCAAGTATTTTTTTTCTACTAATGCCTTCAATTGTAGTTAGTAGGAATTTGGTAATACATTTTTTCTGCGACAGTTAAAAAACAGTTTATTTTTCACTAATTTCCATGCATAAAGTTTGGTATTGTGGTTGGAGTAAAAAAAGTAACTTTTTCGTGCGTGCCATAATGACGTTTATTAAAAATTTAGAAAACCATTCTACTTTCACAATTTTTTATTAATTGCAGTCTGGTCGTAGAAAAGATAGTGTATGAAACACACCTCGAAGTGTCTTTTTGAACCGCGTTTCTTTAGAGAGCTCAACTACGTCTCGTTCCTTAAACTCACTCGGTTCAAATAGCACCAATTACAATCTTGCATAGATTACTATTATCTTACTGTTTTCTTACTATTTTAATACAGCAAAGGAAACGCAATGAAAAACAAATTAGATGTAAATTTTGTCAAGACGAGATTAATAATAAAAACTTTATGAGACATATACAAAGACATCATAAGGATGAAATGGCAGTAAAAACCATATTGGATTACCCCTTAAAAAGTAAAGAGAGAAGATATGCCGTCGCATTATTACGAAACGACACCAACTTTGACTTATACATAAACCAAGTAATAAGACCAAAACGCCAAGAAATTATGAATTTGGAAAATTCAAAATATTACCCGTGCCCCTACTGTAAGGGAATATATAAAAAGAAATATTTAAAACGTCACGTTAAAAGATGTTCCTTCAACAATATCAAACAGAAAAACCCTCTGTCATTGTCGCAAACTTTAACTGCATGTGCTATGGACCCTACAAATGTGATTTCAAAGTTACATGTTAAAGAACAAGTAAGTACCACGACATAAAGCACCATTTGATGTCTTTAATGTTATAACTAGCCAACTCACAATTTTGAGTAGTAGAAGTAGTAGTATTGGGTAACTATTTCATTTTTGTAATTAATTTACAAATAATATAAAACAGATTTTGAATTCAGCAAACTTACAGAAATTTTTAGGTATAGTCTATGAAATTTTCAAATGTAATTAATTATACTTCATTCGGAAGTTGGTATGCCTAGTTATAAAATTAAGGATGTGACATAAAATAATAATTATTAATGTGCATATGCAGGTATTTGATCTCATGAAACCCGATGATATTGCCCTTGAAGCCAAAAAAGATCTGCTAATTGCCAATTTCGGCGAGTC
This sequence comes from Agriotes lineatus, assembly GCA_940337035.1. Lineage (NCBI taxonomy): Eukaryota > Metazoa > Arthropoda > Insecta > Coleoptera > Elateridae > Agriotes > Agriotes lineatus. Next base: position 24,888 of record CALNHX010003496.1, on the reverse strand, counting down.
ATATTTAAAAAGACATCGAAAAGAACGAATGGCTTACTCTTGTAGTAACAAGATGCGAGAACTGTCGCGACTTCTGCTCAGTTACAGAGGCGTAGTAAATAATAAAAACATAACTTGTAAAGATATGTTACATCCAAGAAATTTTGACAACGTTCTACATGCCACAAGAATTGTTGTAGGATACGATCATGCTAAAAAAGCATACAAAACACCAAGTTTAGCGATGCACTTAGGCACGTCACTAAAAACAGTATGTGATGAATTAACACATTTAATTTTGAAAGAAAGTTCTGGTTTTAAATGCAAGTCTGCAGAAGACTCTAGAATTTGGATAGATAATATAACACATTTAAAAAAATTAGTTGAAACAAGGTGGAATACAGAAATGGCATCTCTTGCTAATAAAGATCTTAATGAAAAACGATGGAATAAGTCATTACTGCTGCCGTTAGTTAGAGATGTTAAAAAATTTAAAGAGGAAGTTTCATTATTGGCCCATGAAAGTTTACAGACGTTGAGTTCTAACAAAGATGAAAAAACCTACAAACTGTTAGTACAATGTTGTTTATCATTACTAATTATATTCAACAGGCGTAGGATTGGAGATGTACAATATATGAAAATTACAAATTATAAATCTGATAAAAAAAGCAACTACAGCGATTTTGACCAAGTACTAACGGAAGCAGAGAAAATCTTAACAACAAAGTACAAGAGGGTTATAAATAGTGGAAAGGGATCCAGAGCTGTTGTTGTCTTAATACCAGAAACTTTAGAAAAAATGATTGATACTTTACTGGAACATCGGCTAGAATACATCGACAAAGACAATGAATATGTTTTTGCGATGCCTGGTAGTCGAATTAAATGGGGGAAAGGTGATGTTGCCATACGTACTTTGTGCAAAAGAATAAAATTAGAATCTCCAGAAGCATTTTCAAGTAATACACTACGTAAACAAATTGCAACGGTTATGCAAATTCTTAACTTAAGTCCCAACGAAACCAAACAATTTTCAAATTTTATGGGTCATACCCAAAAAACCCATGAAGAATTTTACGAGTAAGTAAAAACCACAGATACAAAGAAACTTATCCCCAGTAAATGTTTTTTTTTAAATTTACAGGATGAGTTTTTTTAATCATCTGATATTTTTATTTTTATTAAAGATACCTACTTTAAAATGTAAACGTTCTAACTTCGTTTTTTAGATTACCAGTAGATGTTTACCAGACTGCTAAAATTTCTAAATTGCTGCTTATGATAGAAAAGGGATATTTACCTGTACAATATAAAGGAAAATCTCTAGCAGATATTGATTTGGACCCAAATGTCGAATTTGCTGAGGAAGATATAAATAGTGGTATATGTCAACTTTGCACTAAACTAAGTTATCTTTATTTTTACATAAACTCTTTTTATTTAACATTTACTAATACTTGTGTAATTTTGGTTTTATTTGTAGGAAAAAACAAGACTACATCTGATATTCAGATTGAACAGTGTATACATCAGAAAATCGAAGTTAGAATTGAGGATTGTCTTAAAACAAAAAAATTTCAGAATGTAGAGTATACAACGAGTGCAAACAAAGATCTAAATGAAGAAGTTTTTTCCAATGAAGACGTTTTTTCCAATGAAGTAGAATTGTCGCACGATATAGAAATGCACGACAATAGTAAAATTATTATATACAAAAATTAATTTAAAGTACATGGTTTTATTTCAGATGGTGATAATACTGATAAAAATTATGAAATTTCCAATAATGACCAAGATGAACGTTATAAGCGTCCCCCCAAATCTTCACAGCAAAGAGTTTGTAAGTCATATAAGTAGATTCTAAAAACAAAATTTTAATATTGTAATTTTAGCATGGTCCAATAAAGAATTACATGTTTTGAAAAAGGAATTCTCTACATACATACGAAAAGAACGTTATCCCCCTTCTACGGAAATAAAAGAATTTCTCAAAAAGTATAAAATAAATAGATCTATCACAGTAGTAAAGTCTAAAATTCAACATTTAATTAAAAAGCAAATTCAAAATTAATGTTGTAACTATTTTATTTTTATTTTCTATTGTATTTACGAAATGTATTTCAATTTAATTTTCTGTTGTATTTACAAAATGTATTTTATTTTAATTTTCTATTGTATTTAGGAAATGTATTCTATTTTAATTTTCTATTGTATTTACTAAATGTATTTTATTTTAATTTTCTATTGTATTGACGAAATGTATTTTATTTTGATTTTCTATTGTATTTACGAACTGTATTTTATTTTATATATTTTTATTTTGTAATTACTGATTTAATACAAATGTTTTCTTAAATTTACTTTATTTTCAACCTCATTTTTCCTCTGTGATGTTGGAAACAAAACAGATTTCTAGGTTTATAGATTAATTAACTCTTCATACAATTAATTTCATCAAAGCTACGGGTAACAAGAGTCTGTTCAGTCAGTCTGTCAGTTGGGCGATCTATATTCTGATTAGAGCTCGTGAGATGTATGTCAAAGGTCTCAAACATTGAACATAAATTATCAAATCAATAGAGTGTAAACTACCGAGGACAAAAATGGTTAAGCATAAAATATGAAAAATATATAAAAATAATCAAATCTAGCGTATTATGTGTATTTGCTATGTATTTCTCGAATCAGATTATTATAAAAAACAGGTTCGTAAAAAGACTTGTTGATGTAGGAATTTAATGAGAATTATAATTACCTATTACACACACAGTGTATCTACATCAAATGATTAATATCAGTATTATACAAACCAAATGTAGACATTGGTTGAAAGGTTAGTAGAGTAATATATTTTGTTAGTAATATTAGCACAGTAGGCGAAAAATATTTTTTCACTAACATTTCATACATTTTGGTTGTCATATTGGCATTTGTCATGGATTTGAAATCGGTATCCAATCAAATTTTTTATGCTAACATAAGCCAAACTAAATCTATTTTTTTGTTATTGAAATTATTAAATTACACCTAAATATTCAACATTAAGTACATGATCTGTTAAGTTAATGTTACATCATAGCTCTTCTCAATAATATTACGCCACAGTAAAATAGTACATTGTACACCAAGGGAGAAAAATGCATGATTATTTCCGAGGTGCAATTGTAGCGAGAGGGCGAAGCCCGAGCGTTAAAAAGCACCGAGAGAATAATAGCATCCTCTCCTGAGGATTATATACTTTTTTGTCACGCCCCAAGTAAGATTAAAAGTGAAAAAATAGTTTAACCTGGTTTATTAATATTTTAATTTTGACAGATTTACACATTTTAGTAGTCTCTGAAAATATAATAATCGTTTTCACTCCCTAGGGAAATAATAAAGTTATTATTTCCCTAGGGCATAACACATTATTTCTGTCATGAGTTTTTTAACCTGGAAACTGATTTCTACTCCCGGACGTGCAAAAAATTGTATTTTAAAAATATACTTTGCGTTACAGATTGGCGTTTCCTATTTAACGGCACATATTAATTAATGCGTTTCACATTCACGTGCTGAAAAGTACCTTCTTTTAAAATAGAATATATTTGCTTGATAGTAATCCACATTTCTGGTCAGAAGACACGGCTGCGATTATTTCATTCTAAGCGTTGTAATATGAAAAACTGACAACACTGGCGGATGTGACTTCGTGCGATTCATGTCTTACATATGGTTCCGTATGTTAATCACCTGCGGAAGTGACTTTCTATCTCACATATGAACATTATATATGAAAATTTTATTTCCTAAAATTGTTTCCCCTCTTTTGATGGATCTCTAGCGGAAGTTCCCCTCAGCACAAATATGGGTTTATTTTGTATATAATATTAGTAGAAAAGGTGGAGGTCAGTCCGTCACATCTGTGCCTCGGAAGTGACAACTTAACAGGTATCACTATATATATATAGACTATCCCCTCAGATAATATAAACCAATCTCATTAATCAATTTTCAAAATTTAAACCAATCAGAGTCGAATACAACGAATATTTTGCACTACTGCAATACCCGGGTATTTTCACAAGTGCAATATCGAGTATTTGCGGGAAGAACAGCAAGCCAGCTAGGTACACAAGCAATTTTAGAAAGAAATCTGAAAACTCTTTAAAAATGAATACAGTGAAATCTCCCTTACCGGACACCTCTAATAAGCGGAAACCTCTCTTACACGGACATTTTGTTGGGAACCAACTTGCTTGCATTAACTTTACCAATAAAATTTTCTCTATTAAACGGACACTCTCTTAAACGAACACGGACACCATTTTTCGACAATTTTTAGACTGGAAACTCGACACTTTCATTGCCCTATGCACGATATTATTACAAAACAATCCATGTCCCTTGATTTTAGAGGCCTGCAATTCAAAACTACTGCCTTTTGCGTGGGCAGCCCATTATGATAAAAATAAAAATAGGAAGAATTGTTCCTGCTTGCTTTTATGAAATTAAAGAATAAGAAAACTAGGCTCAGGGCCCCCCCCCCCCCATGTGGCCGCGGAGTCTGCGGGTATCAAGTTACGCCACTGTAATCAATTCGAACCAGAGGACGATTTATCCTTATCGGTAATGGCTGGACTGTATAAAAATATCCCAGAAATCGAAGACGTCGACCCTGACGAATTTGTAAACATTGACAAAGAAATAACCCTAGAAGATGATGTAACCGAAATTTCAGGTAAATCAGCTGCCATTGATGTGCAGTTGACAGAATTAGAAAACGATGACGATTTAGAAATTTATGAGAATGTAATCAAGACCTACAGGGAAGCATTAACAGTGAAAATTTTTAAATGTTTTGGTAAAGAAAGTATGTATTCAAATTGTCAAAATATTTAGAAATACATGCGGCAAATATAATAAGCAGTCAGAAAAAAATCTTTACGTCAAACGAGTATTTTAGATTTTGTAACAACTATTACATAACTTCGTTTAAAGTATTTTATTATTCCTATCTGTATTGTTAGCGCGTATACCTTTGCATAATACAACTTTTTTCAAAAAAAAAATGGATTTTTCCCTTATACGGACGCCTCTAATAACCGGACAAAAACTTTGGCACCGTGCGTGTCCGCTTATGGGAGATTTCACTGTAGTGTGGTATACAAAGGAAGACATTTCTTCGAGGATTAGTCTTGCAATATTTCCCGCGTGCATTCTGTATAATTCTGTATAATAATATACAGAATGTACTAGGGATATAACTACTGACTATTTAATATGTAGTTATTTTGTTTCAGATTCATGGCAACAGGTGAAAGTTTTGCTTCCTTAGCATTTCACTATCGTATATCATATATATCGAGAATAGTAAAACAAGTATTACATTTACTTCGACTCAAACTTGTTCCAATTTGTATGCCTCCTCCTACTAAAAACAATTTTCAAAGAATTGAAAGAGAATTTTGGGAAAAATGGAACATGCCAAATTGCGTCGGAAGCATCGTTGGCAAGCATGTTCGTATAAAATCACCACAGCACAGTGGATCCCTTTTCTTCAACTATAAAGACTACTTCTCTATAGTGTTGTTAGCAATAGTTGATTCAAACTACAAATTTATTGCAATTGATGTGGGGTCATATGGAAAAGAAGGAGACAGCAATATATTTAAAAAGTCAGAAATGGGAAAGAAAATACAGAACCATACATTCAATTTTCCTGAACCAAAAAATTTACTGGGAACAAATGATATTTTACCACATTTCCTGATTGGAGACGAAGCTTTTGCTCTTGATACATTTATGATGAAGCCATATTCTCAAAGAATTGCAAGACATGACAATCAGAAAGATATTTTTAACTACAGGCTATGTCGTGCTCGGCGTGTAGTCGAAAACGCTTTCGGCTTATTATCTCAAGTTTTTAGAGTATTTTACATACCGATATCGATTTTGCCTGAAACTTGTGACGACTTAATAATGTCTGCCTGTTGCTTGCACAACATATTACGAGATGGTTATCTTGAAAACTAGCAGATTCCAAGATATCACCGCAATGAAGAAGAAATACCATCTCATAATATGATCAGAATGGCGAGTACTAGTGGTTTTGCTAATGCCGGAGCCTTAGTGATTCGAGACAAATTAAAAGATTTTTTTGTTCCCAAGTAGGTGAAGTATCTTGGCAAAGAAGTATTGTAAATCGTACAGAATAGTTAGTATTAAGTTTATAATAAATAAAAATAAATATAGTTACTGGTTTTATTTAGTTCTTGAGCGATGTCTTTCCAAATATTTTCTTTAACACGCGCATCCTTATAATTAGGATTTCTGCAATCAAATAAACAGGGATGTTGAGACACTAAATTAATAAAATTTTCGCTTTCTTCATCTGTCAACACGTCCATATTTTCAAACTTCAACGGCAGTACTACTGTGTTTGTGCGGGAGTGCCGTCTGCCGCTACGCGGCAAAACAAGTCACGACCTGTCGCGCGGCAGTTGCAGTCGTATGTCGGAATCGGTCTCATACAAATTAATACTGTAAAGTAATGCCGTCTGCCGTCGCGGCACATGCCGTCGCCGTCTGCCGCTGCCGTCTGCGGTCTGCCGTCGCCTGCGGAATCGTACCTTAAGTCACAAGTTTTACTATCTACAGCAGTGGTGTACGTAGAGGATTCAAGCGGCGATTTACACCAATGCCGTGCATTATTAGATTGTGGCTCTCATCGCCCATTCGTTGCAAAGTCAAGACGTGTGAAAGGTACTCTGATCTAAAATTGTACTTTCTAAGGGCCGGTTTTACAGTTGTAGCTTAAGCTCAAGTTTTGGGTTTAAACCTTCTGTTTGCGCTTATTGAGTTTTTCAGTGGGAGCTTAAGGATTTAAACCGGTTTAAAAAGACCGAAAGATAAACGCAAGCGCAAGTCCCGCTTAAAGCTTAAACCGACCGATTTATAACCTCACTTTTTAACTGTCATTATTAAAAGGTGTGATTGCTATTGAAGAATGGATTTTATAAACGATTTTAATGATTTTGACGAGGAAGATGAAGATATTTTGAATTTTATTGACCATTTGAATCGTCCCAGGCGACCAAAAATGATCAGGGCACGGCCAAACCATTTTGAAATGTGGGATGATTAAGATTTTTATGTAAGGTTCCGATTCAGCAAACGTTCTGCTAATTTTATTTTAGAACAAATTGAAGACCAAATTAGGCACCAAACAAACTGGTAAATTACTGAAAATTATGTTTTATATTCCATACAACCTTTAATAGTAACACCTCCTACAGGAACAATGCACTTTCGCCTGCTAATATGTTGCTGCTTACATTAAGATTTTATGCCACAGGATGCATTTTGATTACTGCAGGTGATTTTGTTGGAGTCTCAAAATCAACAACGTCACTTGTTATTGCAAAAGTATCTGATGTAATTGCTCGCCTTTGCAATCGATACATCAGATTTTCTGCCACACAAGAGGATATTGCTCGAACAAAACAACGATTTTATGGGATTGCAAGATTTCCTAGAGTAGTGGGTGCTTTGGATTGTACCCATGTGAAATTGCCATCGCCGGGTAATTACTCATATTATTTAATTAGTAGAAAGATTTAACTAAGGAACTATCATGGTTATAGGTGGAGATTACGCAGAGGTTTATCGAAACCGAAAGGGTTTCTTTTCAATAAATGTCCAAACAGTCTGTGACTACGAATTTTAGATGTAGTTGCAAGATGGCCAGGATCGGCACATGATTCTACTATCTTTAATAATTCTATATTACGTGGACGATTTGAAAGTGGAATAATGGGAGATAGTTTACTGGTTGCAGACAGTGGATATCAAAACCGGAATTACATGGTGACACCTTTGCTTCAGGTTAACACTCCAGCAGAAAATTTATATAACGAGTCGCAAATACGAACTAGAAATTGCGTAGAAAGAAGTTATGGTGTATGGAAACGTAGATTTCCAGTACTATCTGTTGGCATACGATTAAATATGAATAAAGTACAAAGCGGTATCGTAGCTACAGCAGTGCTACATAATATTACTTGTATGCATGATGAAATAGTACTACCGCCACTTGAAGCAAATGTAGAAGCTCAGATCAATTTTGTTAACATCAGGCATCAAAATGCACATCAAAATGTCAGAACCAACAAAGGTCCCGAGTGGTGTAGCTTGAACAAGCGTCCACGTTCGATCAGCAGAGTTAAGCAACGCTGTCTCTGGTCAGAACTTGGATGGGAGTTCCACGGTTGCATCTCTCGGCGCCTCGTGGTACGGCTATCATGGAAAAAAGTTGGTCCCGGCGGTCATACAACATCATGACAGTCGTTAGTGGGGTTGGAAGTCCTCATAACTGCACAGCGACGCCTGTAATTGGCCTAACGGCTGTTGGCTGAGTGCAAATTAAATAAATAAATAAATACCACAAGAAACCATCTGATTAATGATTATTTTAGGAATTTGTTATAATTTATATAAATGAAGAGTACACTGCAAAAAGGGGCAATGTCACAAAACCAAAGAACTGAGAAAACTGAATTTTAATTCTATAAACCGTTAATACAGAAAAGTTTATTTCTCTAAACGAACAGCAAATAGTATCTTATGTTCTTCAAACATCCCTCTTTATTTAGACAAAAGAACTAAAATAAAAACTAATTCTGAAATGCAAAAAAAATTAAACTATTTTCTTGCGTGCATTTTTCTCCGCAAGAAGGGAAGCCCCATTCATCATCACTATCTTCTTGGTTATGGCCACGTGGAAGATTGTTGAAATACTCGATTGCTTCTGGCCCACAAAATCTTTTTAGCTCTTGTAAATTGTTGTATTTTAAGAGCGGCACTGGAATCAGGTCTGAAAATGAGAGATTTTTGGAAAAGAATCTCCTAAGGGATACGAGATTAACTTACCATTGTATGCTTTGTGGGGAAACATAAATTCGCCATGTTTTAATATGGCATGCTCTTTCTGAATTAAAGCCCTGATGTTGGGTAGTACCACTACAGACGTTTCAAGAAAACCATTATAGGAATTTCTGTGAATAAGAAATTGTGGGTGGTCCTTTGAAGCATGAACTTCCTTTACTTCTCGAATGGCTATTGGACATTTCTTCTTGTAATATTTTGTCAAAAACGTTGTCCAGCCTCTAATTAATTCTTGTTCCACTTCTATAAGCTGAAACGGTGGTGGTTTTGTTCTAGCGTTCTTAAATACCTCATACCAATCTGATGGGACTTCTGCTTTTGCCTTTTTATTAATCAAACCCATATTCTTATCACATTCCATATACGAATGCCCTCGTATCGGAAATGTTAGTTGAATGAAATCTAATCGGTTAATTTGATGAACAATATAATGTAGATATCTAAACATTGTATAGTTCTTATTTTGACCAGGGCAAGAATCGCAAAAGATCTGCAAATGACGAACTGCAGGATTTAAAATCGTTGTAATGAAGTGATGAAGCATCGATATTACTTCGTCTGCTCCCTTTCGTGCAATTGTCTGAGGGTACGCATAGAAAACAGAAGCTCCAGTAGAGAGAGTGTGAATATTGAAGTTGTACAACGATAATTGACGTTTATAATACGCGTCGTTTGTGGATATGTTTGGTATAGGTAAGTTATGTTGATAATCCAGGGTAACTGCTTCAAAGGAGTTTGAAGTACGAGCTTTTCTTCGCGACTGCCTTTTCCTTTCATAGAATGTTTCTGCTTTCTTCTTGTGGACTTCGTTCTCAATACTTAATCTTTTTTTCTCACTTTCTATTTTGCAGCGGTGTTTTGCGTTTCGTGGGTTTTCTTTTTCTAGTGCTTTTATTTTTGCCAAAAATTCGTCGCACGTGCTGCACGTGTCACTTCTGGGATACCCAAATGAGATGTTAAAGTTATTCACAAATATCTGTCGATATCTTTCGTATGATATGGGGTTTTCTGAATATTTTTCCTGGTATAAGTTGTGCATCTTTTGTACATTCAGTTCCTCTGGCAAGTAATAGCTATTAACATATCTAGGAATGTTATGAGTATCATAACTGCCGCAGATGTTTTGAATTCCGAGCTCGTAGAGCGAGGATTTTAAAACTTCTAAGGCAGTTATGATTCATAACATCCGTGATTTGTTCAATAGTTTATCGGTTGCTATATGGTTATGGTTGCCATGTAGGGTAATATTCTTTAACCCTACAGATAAGTTATGATCTAGTTACCAGCCTACTTTTGTATATGTAAACAAAGGCTTAATATCCTGAAACCGATAAATCTTTTTTGTCTTTTCATAGCTATAATGACTTGTACGACCTTTAAAACTGGCAATATGTTGCTTTACCTTAGTAACGGTTTCTTCAGGAAGTCTGTTGGGCCTATTGTGATGAAGGCCCCTTTTGTCTTTGGGAGTATGTCCGGTATCCTTCAGAGACCTTTGGAGATATTCTAACTTTTTTTTAGAAATACCATAGATAGCCCTAAAGCCTTTAGCACATACCGGGACTGCTACTATGCCTGTTTCACGTTTGATCTTAATATGATAAGCAAAACTTCGCTCGTGAAATTTTGCATCGGCTTCATTACCACGTGGGCGTCTTCGTTGAATAATATGTGTATTTATTAAACTGCACAGGTAAGCATTCTGTGCAGTATGACCATCAATCTCATTGAATTGCTTTATCAGAAACTGTCTTTCCGTCTCAGAAGTGTTTATAAAACATTTTAGGCGTAGGCATTTGTAATCCTCGCCGGCCTCATGGCTACTTAACCTCAACTTTTTGGCTACATCAGTCATCCTCCCGAAGGATTTTCTCTTTTTTGTAGTAGTTTCTCGGTTACGTGACATTCTGACAGAACAACACACTTAACTAAAGTAAGCACATAATAAGAAAGTAATTACCTACCTTTAATTCTAATGGATTTCACAGCAGATACAAAATTCATCACATACAAACAAACCATGCATTGCACTGAACAATAAAAACCGACCTATCCAAATTAAAAGTTGGACATACCTCCTTTTTGCATAGGAGCCAGTGGACACTCCTCCTTTTTACCGTGTACAGAAATTTTCAATGCCTTCTAAAGACGTGACATGTGATAAAAAAATAGAATTTTTTTAACGGTGTAAGCGACATTTGGTAACAAAAAATTACTAAAGTCAAAATAAAATTTGACAATTATTCATTTGTGAAAGTGAAAAGTGAAAGATTGTTATTCAAAATGACTGATCCCTCAAATACAATAAAATACCACAAAGGAGTTGAAATGTTGAAGAAATATGAGTCATACGGTGTCTTCAATTTATTACAATTAATTGAAATTGGAAAGTTCAAATCCAAAACACAAATGATATAACATCATTTGTAGAAATCTTCTCGGTAATTTAATATGCTTTATTAACATCTAAATTATATTAGATAGGTACATGGGCTAAACCCCAATATAGCCCACTGGTGCTTAGGCGCATGCGCGTGATAATGTGATTCTCAGTTACAAATGTTCAGACAATGGAGGCAAAACACGGGAGTCTCATGCCAGACCCAATCTTCACTACCGTTAAGGTGCGAATTTAAGTTAGCTGCAGTTTAAGATTTGTGTGTACTTAGTACAAAAATGCCTGTGTATCACCGTAAAACAAGCAGTTAGTCCAATCGTCGACAATAATATTGAATTTGAATTTCCCAATGAGTATTTCTCGTATTTATAGCTTAAAATCCAGTTTCACCATTGGCATAACAGTTCCTTTATGTTCATATTCCGTAAATGTCAAAATGTACCAGTGGGCTATACTGGAGTTTTCCCGACATTAACTACTTGCTATACATGTTCAACCTGGAATTGCAACTGTACACCGCAATAATCTATTGAGCTGTGACTTACGAATATTTGAACAATATAAAACTTACAGTAAAATATTTATTTCTCTGTTAAATGTTCTGGTTTGTTTGATGTTAATACTGTTCTGAATATCGTAAATAACTAATTTCCGAAAAACGTCAAAATATGGTTCTTTTCCGTAGAAACAAACTATAATTTGGAAAACTCACGGCCGCGGGAAAACTAATAGCGGATTTCATCACGTGATACGTCCACTCAAACTTTTGACAAGTTATAAAATGCCAATGTCTTATTTTGACATTAGTAACTTTTTGTAACTAAACATTTTGTACACTATTAAAAAGGACAATAACTTGGAATCCTTTTGCCTTCAGCCAATAGAAAACATGACCACCGTATGGCCACACTGTGATTATATAGTCACTGTATATTTTATCATGGATATATTAGTACAGGATACGTTCACTACATGTAAACGTACGTCGAATCTTAAAATAACATATCACGGAGTTCGGTACCTTCCCCCATTTCATTCTAACCTATATCACTTTATTTCTCTCTCCCTTTAGACGTATTTCATACAATGTTTCGTACGCTTAATTTTGAAGTTTTGAAATGAAAACGTCAGAAGTGTCATACAATTTCACAGTTTATTCTTCGAAAATTGAACTTTAGCAATGGTTTTGATTGCTATTATCAAAGAGGATATATCCTCTTTGGCTATTATTATCACTCAAAGGCGTTAGCGAGTGAATATCTTGCACAACCCCACACCTCATCGAGTGAGGTTATCAAGTGTTACCTGTTGAGGTTATGTTTTCTAATTTGTGTTTATTTATACGATTACTTCTTTTCTACATTTTGTAGCATCTTGAGACCAAAAAGACTATCTCTGGCACCATGTAACACGAGTTAAATGTATTTTATCAGAATTTCTCTCAATGGCAAGTGCAAGTACCTCTCTAAAGGATAGCGCTATATGTAATTCACGCATTGAGAGTGACAGAAATAGATGGTACGTCTTGTTCAACTATATCAACGGCACGCCGTATCTTGTACTTATATATCTATGTATTTTATTACAGTGCCTTTATATAGACAGTGGCGACAATACAACTAAGCCACACCCCCGCCGCCATATTCATGCAAATTTCTAACGGGTGTTTATTTAAATCCGTGATCAGAGTCGACTGTGATACGTGTTTTACGTTTGGCAGTACTGAAAACATTCGAGATTTAAAGGTTAAGATTTGCGTCAGTTTATGTCAAAACTGACGCAAAACCGAACCTATTAACCTCGAATTTGACATAGACTGTCAATACACTTCAGTACTGCCAAAAGTATAACACGAATCACAGGTGATTTAGCATAAACATGGCGGCTAAAACCACGTGATCTAGGCAGCCAATCAAAAATAGGACACCCCATTGTCGCCACTGTCTATATAAAGGCACTGTATATTTTATTAGAGTCCCTGTATATTACCTTATTATATACAGGGACTCTATATTTTATTAGAGACCCTCTCTATATTTTATTAGAGTAACTGTATAATAGGAGAGTAGAGCAAACGATGACATTTAGGGATCCATACTGTGAAGTTAGTCATAATGTTCATAGTCGATTAAATCAATTTAGTATTGTGGATTCGTGTTTGAGCTTGAGTGTTTATTTGATTATAGTTCTATTGAGATGAAATAATCAACATTTTGAATAGTTGAAATAATAATGTAGTTACAGATTTATTACTTATAAATGCTTGTTTTGTTAAGATCTGTTAGTATTATGTATATCGTAATTCCCGCCAAAGAACATGTGTATTTTGACACTGGGATTGCATTGCAAACAGAACCGAAATGGATAATATAAGAAAGGACGAACTTCCAAAGCGGCAAGTTCAGTGCCCGACAGATAAATAAATTGCAAAAAGTAATTTATTGCCAAATAAAAAACTACACTTAATTACATGCTTAGATAAATTAGGTTTAATATTATTAGTTATTTAATTTTGAGGGCTGAAGACCTATATTGGTAGCTTGTTCAACAATTTTAAATAAATGTCAGCCAATACAGCTCCATTACTGCTATCTGCTGTGAAATAATAAACAACGGTTTGTTTCAATCTGCTTGAAATACCCCCAAAATGCAATATAAAATTAAAATTAAAATTAAGCTTACTGTAGTTTTCCACCTAGCATGAATGCTAAAGCCTTGGAAGCCAAACTATTTTCATGATTTGGTAGTGTTACTTTTTTAATTCTATCTCATCTAAAGTTAGTATACAATCTCTTCAAATTTGGTGTTGCAATTAGAAAGTTTATTCTTGAATAATGTAAAGTCTGTTAAAATGCTGGACTGAAAATTGAAATGACGGAGATGAAAATTTAGTATGCGAATAGATGGAAAATGTAGATCCCTTAGATCATTGTACCCAGTTGTGCCACAGGAAAATGTTAATCTTAAAGACTTTTCCAAAGTTTCATTCAAACATTTATTAAATTTTTGGGTTTGACTGCTAAAGATTGAATCTGATCATCAGTTAGCATTTTCTTTAAATGTATTTTCAATAAATAAATGTTTCATTTTGTTTTATTTAAAAGTTCGGTTAATTTCTTATTATTTTTTCGTAATTTAGAATGATGAACTAGCAGACTAGTACCTACTTCTTTTTGTAACAAGGTTCAGGTTCAGGTGGTGAAATTTCTATATGATTTTCAGTATTTGCATTTTACTTAACTGTGTTGGTCTTTTTTAGTATTTTATGATCACTTTTGCAACTTCCCATTGATTTGTTGTTCACATATTCTTAGCCTTTTACAGCCGTAATCTTGTCGCCCAATATTTCTCAACCAAATTTTTTCCTCTCTAGATTATTTGGGATACTAAGTAAATAAAAACCATTTTCAAAACGTCTTTTACACTCACACACAGAACAGCCGGGTCATAACAAAATAAAATTCTTTATGTTTTACTTTCGAAAATTGAGGTCTGAATAATTTTGACAAATCTAATGTCACTCTCTGATTTCAAAAATCCAAAGCCCGCCGCGTACTTTTGAGCTCCAATGGGATCTTACGTTCCAGAATGGGATCCAACCAATCAAATGCTCTTACCGCGTTTGCTTTACTCTCCTGTTATACAGTTACTCTATATTTTATTACAGTGCCTTTATATAGACAGTGGCGACAATACAACTAAGCCACACCCCCGCCGCCATATTTATGCAAATTTCTAACGGGTGTTTATTTAAATCCGTGATCAGAGTCGACTGTGATACGTGTTTTAAGTTTGGCAGTACTGAAAACATTTGAGATTTGCAGGTTAAGATTTGCGTCAGTTTGTGTCAAAACTGACGCAAAACCAAACCTGCTAACCTCGAATTTGACATAGACTGACAATACACTTCAGTACTGCCAAAAGTATAACACGAATCACAGGTGATTTAGCATAAACATGGCGGCTAAAACCACGTGATCTAGGGAGCCAATCAAAAATAGGACACCCCATTGTCGCCACTGTCTATATAAAGGCACTGTATATTTTATATTTTCTGTGACATTCCCCCTTTTTGCAGTGTACTCTTCAAATTAAAAAGCATATACAATTTAATTTTTTTTATAAATGTATGTTTATGTGATTACCAATAAAATAGAACAGTTGAAATATAAGATATTTTTTATAATTAATTAATTAATGTACTTATTACAAATTTTCTAATTTCCTTTTTTTAATTTCTATTTTTAATCGTAATAATTCCATTTCTTGGACATGTTTTTCCTGCATCAGCTTCATTTTTAGTTGATGTTCTTCCAACAGCAATTTTTCTTGTAAAAGAACAACTTGCTTTTTTACTTCCGCTAATACAGACCACTTTTCTTTGGTGGTGGTTGCGGTACTTTTCTTAGGTGTTCGGCCTAATGCAAAAAATATTAATTACGTATTACTGAGATCACATAGTATTATAAAGTCAATGCTTACCAACAGGTGCTTGATCTTGCCCAGTAATCGTGGCCACTGGACCCTCCTGTTCTTTAGCTGTGGCTTCCGGCTCGGCTTGCAGAATGTCAAGGTCAACTTCGAAGTTCTCGATGGTTTCACCAGCCTCGACTGCCAACGCTGAGGAGCGGGGCTGTTTCAACATTAAAGGCACATATTTGTGCCACTTTGGCGTTGCTGTACCATTTTGTACCTGTGCTAAAATTATACATTGTCCTGAGAAAACTACGCAATCGTTAAGTCAGCATATACTTACAAGTTCACTGGTCAGAATCGTATACAGAGGGTAAACCTTCCACTTGTAATGTTATAAGGTCTTTTATCTCCTCATCCACGGTCGTAACTTCCACAGGCTTCGCAGGTCCACTCCCAGTCCCACAGTAATTTAATCGCTGATCTGCAATTTTTTTTTCGATTTTTTCTTTAGATTTTCATACTTCTTTTTTTTAAATGCTTGCATCTCTGTATACTTTCCCACTGGTTGCATTAAATTCTTGGCATATTTGCTGCCATGCCTCATTTTTCTGCGTCCACAATATGTACTTTGTCCGTTTTTTTGCACCCCACAATATCCTTTTTATTTTTTTACTAATTGTATAAGTAGGGAGACCTCCTCTGATGTGAAGTTGGAACTCCGCTTACTTTTTTCTTCGCCTACCATCGTCAATACGCTTGATGTTGCCATATTACACGTTTCTAACCTCAACACAACTGAATATTCCGAAACACGCGCGAAACGACTGCACAGAAAAATGCGGAATAGTATATTACATACTGAGGTGGGAAGTGTTTCATTACTGTCGAGAGATTAGGTAGTTTACCGAGACGCGTAGCGTCGAGGTTAACTTTATCTCGAGACAGGGATGAAACTTTCCACCGTGGTATGTATACTATTTTATTTGCAATCATCTAATTTTAAAAATAACTACAATTGAATTCTGAATAATAGATAGCTTGATGTAGCTAATATTTTTGTTACCATGAAAACAACCCACTCAATGTTTTGTTACCATGGAAACACCCCACTCTTCAGGTATGTAATATTTTTCGGGGTATGTAATAATTTCCTGGCTAGTTTCAAGTAATCATCTAGTTCCCAGCTGTTGTCATGTCATGAAATTGACACATTACAATGTGATTGCGAATAAAGAATGTTTCACTTGAACTAAGCAACCGACGCGCGTGGGTACTAAACAAAACCGTTGCCAACCTGAGCTCAACTTAAGTAAAGTGCAACTTAACAAAGCCCAACACTGTAAAACGCTGGACTAATTTAAGCTGCACTTAAATTTTTTTTCGCTTAACTAAGCTTGAGCTTAAGCTGTAACTGTAAAACCGGCCCTTAACCTCAAATTGTTTTATTGCTACTCTTAAGCGATTTATTGGTCGCAGAGGAAAGCCGCTTAATATTTAACTTAAACTGAGTTGCTTGCCTGCGGACGCATGCAAAATCGCTCTGTGTTTATGTTTAATTTTGTGTAGTTACAGTTTGCCAAAAGTGCTAATTTTGAGTGAAATGGCTACGTGTAATGTTTGCTTTGACATTCTACCCCCAGAACAAGACTACGTGGTTTGTGGAGGCTGCAAAAATGGACTTCATTATTTGTGTTCCGGATTAAGGGAAACGAATTATAGAAAGCTTAACAACGACACCAAAGCCGCCTGGCGATGTGGTACCTGCAAAAGTAAAGGTGTTGTGAGTGCAGATAATCCTATCAATTTATCCAGCAATATTGGCCCCGAAATACTGCAGATAATCACCGCTGCTGTTAAACAAGTAGTTAGCGAAGAAAATAAGGTGCTTTCTAAAAGGCTTGTTGCGTATCAAAAGTCCCTTGATTATTATAACGAACAAGTTGAAGATTTAAAAAAGATGTTGCAGGATAGGTACAATAAAGTTGAAGAATGTTTAAATAGGGTGGAAAAATTAAATTCAGAAAATTTAGACCTGAAGCGAGAAAGCCATGAACTGAAAAGCAGGATAAATAAATTGGAACAATATAGTCGACTGAATACTTTGGAAATATTAGGAGTACCTAAACCGAAGGATGAAAACAAAATTAGTGCAATCGGAAGAGCGTTAAACTGTGAAGTGAAAAAAGAAATGATCGACGCCTGTCACAGGTTGAAGTTAGACGTTCAGCGACCCCAGGAGCCTAGAACCATCGTCGTAAAATTCGTCAGTCGAATTCATAAGGAGGAATTCTTGCAGGCAAGAAAAATTAAGCGCAACTTTTCTACAAGAGATTTGAACCCTACTTGTGATACGTCAAAGCCAGTGTATATAAATCAGTCGTTATCTCCTGATAATAGAAAATTATTTGCAAAGTGCCGCGAGTTTAAAAGATCTAGCAGTATAAAATATCTGTGGATTAGGAATGGGAAATTCATGATGAGAAAAAGTGATTCCAGTCGTGTGTATGTAATCAATTCTATTGCTGACTTTAATGATGTACATTAAGGAAAACAAATTTTATTTAAATGTTTTGGTATCGAAATTTATTTTTTTTACCGGAAAGTTAAATATATTTCCTTTAAATTAGGATTGTTTGCGTCAATGTAATATTAGATCTTTGCCCACCACTTTACATAATATTTTTAACAATGATGTTTTAATTTCTCTGGGTGATTTTGTTCTTTATAAAATAATAAAATGTAAACACAGGTACATGTTCTTTTTGCAGATTTTAATTTTAATTCATCGTTATACAAATTTATTGTTTTGTGGTCACTGGGTATATGATTTGCTGTATGTACTCGTAGTTCTTATTAATTTCAATAATCTCGGATTGTTTGTTATACATATTTTAGTTTTTGATAACATTATTGAGTTAAATGTAGATTTAAGTAGAGAGAATAGTAATTTGTTTTTCTATTTGTGGTGTATTGCCACTGCAGAAAGAGTACTTGCATTGCTCCAATGTGTGTTTTTTATTTTACTTTTAATATCTGATTTTTTCTTTTTTTGTTTAGCAAATGACTAATTACATTAATGTTGCTCATTTAAATGCACGTTCTCTCAAAAACAATTTTACAGAGATTAGCGAGCTGCTTCTATCGTCCCATTATGATGTTGTGGGAGTGACTGAGACATGGTTGTCACCCAGTGATTCTGATGATCTCATACACATTCCGGGCTTTCTGGTTGTTCGAGGAGATAGGGCTACCGCAACCTGGAGCGGAGGGGTATGTGTTTATATTAAAAATAATATCAATTATTCAATTGCTTCAATCTCAAAAAATTCTGCAGCCATCGAACAACTTTGGATCAAACTAATGTTTAAAAATACAATTTTGATATTTGGTACAGTTTATAGAAGACACGAGTATTCTTATGCAGAATTTCTTGATTCACTGGAGGACTCAATTTCTCTGACTACACCCATTTCAAATGAAATTATATGTGTAGGAGACTTTAATATAGATGCGTTAAATATTTGTAACCCTGCTACAATAAAATTATTTTCTGTTGGAAGCTTTGGGATACAAGCACATAATTGATAAACCTACGCGTATTACTAAATCTACTTCAACAATGATTGAGCTAATTCTGTTGAATATGGAAACAAATGTTAGCGATTTTGGTGTAATAAATGTGCATGGTTTATCAGATCATTGTTTGACTTACGCTAAATATCCCATAGATGAAAAACTTTATAAAAAATAAATTTTGTATGCCTATAGAGATTTTAGCCAATTTAATTACGCAATTTTTAACGCTGAACTACAAGTTCAAGTATACAATATACGATTTACATAATGTAAATGATAAAGTTCATTTTTTAAATAGCAATATTGTAAATTTATTTAATCAACACACAACAGTTAAAACAATAAAAATATCAAAACCAAAAGCTCCGTGGATGACTGATAATATTAAATTGATGATAACACTTCGCAATACAGCTCTACAAAATTTCAAAAAAACAAAAAAGCCTGCACATTGGGAATATTACAAATCTCTTCGCAATTACACCAATTTTGCTGTCAAACAGGAAAAAAAGCGTACATAAATTATCAAATATATGTAAACGGCCCTCAGTCGTTGTGGAAAGAACTTAAAACAGCACATATTTATTTCAAAGCTGACAATTTAGCTATTCCTCCTGATCTTAGCCATGTAAAGGAAATAAACATTGCATTTCTGAATACTGCTAAACCAAAAACCTGTAATAATTAGTGTGATATTTTGCGCTTTTACAATAACAACTTATTTAAAGATTTCATGTCTAAATTTACTTTTACTCCTATTTCCAATGAAGATGTTATAAAAATTATCGCTTCCATAAAGACAAATGCAGTTGGATCTGACAATATAAGTATAAACATGTTAAAGCTATGCTGTCCGTATTTAGTTCCCTATATAACTACCATAGTAAATTTCAGTATCGCCCAATATTTCCGGAAGCATGGAAAACAGCTCAAGTTGTTCCATTGCCAAAAATTAGACAACCTCGTGATTATAAAGACTATTACAGTCTTACTTATAGTGCTGTTGTTATTTGTGTTATAAGCTGCGTGTAATTACACCTACGTGCAGATCTTACACCTGTTTGGTACTTATACATCTTTTTCCACGCTCGCGGAAATCCACGGCGCGCGTATAAAAAGTAACGTCGGCAACACCGCAATTTAATAATAATCGCGCGTGCATAGCGAGCTTGTGCTACTGTCGAATGTTTGAATTTAAACCAAACGTCAAATTTGAAGTTATTTTCAATTGTATTTAGTTTCTGTCTATGTTATTGTAGTTTGTCTCAATAAAGGTAAGATTATTATTAAATTTTGTTAAAACTGTTTATTCCAAAGAACCAAATAATTATTTTTAAAAAAGGGTAAGTATAATTTAAGCATTTGTACAAAAGTCTTTTATTTTAAGATGGCTTCAAAAAGGAAAAGAAGTAAAATTGGACGGAGGACGAAAATAATTTGTTGGTAGATACAATGAGAGATCATTACAAAATTTTAGAAAACAAAACTGTCGATTCGAGGATGATTAAAAAAAACAAATTGCGTGGAAAGAGGTCGAGGAACAGTTTTGTTTAAATGGAAAGAATCGGGAGTTGGCCCAAACTAATGGAAGCGAATGAAGAGGGAAGCCAGAACAAGAATTAACCATCAAAAAAAGAAATTCACGAAAACAGATGGAGGATCACCATCTTCAAACGAACAGCGCGATATTGATTATGTAATTAGGGATATGATGCCATACGAATTTGAAGATAACGTCAGCGAATTTGATAGCGATAAGAAAGAAAATGCGTCTAAAACTCAAACATCCGCAGCTGCGAATGTACACTTAGATGAAGATGACATGAAAATTTTGGATCCTACAACTGGCGAGTTCGAAGAGGTTTCAGTAGTTAAAGAACATCCAATGCCAACTACACCTCTAACATCGGCTGCAGAAAAGAAAAAGAAAAAGATGACTGCCTATGAAGTAGAAAATTTAAAAATTTATCAAAAAAGGAAGAATTTCAAATAAAAAACCAAAAAGAACTACATGATTTAAGAATGGAGTATGAGAAGCAAATTTACGAGCAAAAGTTAACGTATGAAAAAGATATTTACGAATTAAGAATTGCTTGTAGAAAAGCAAAGTTACTTTTCTGGCAGAAACAACTGCAGAATATCGGCGAACAAACGGTATTAACTTTTTAATTTGATTAATTTCGTAAATACGTACTACCTATTTCGTTACAAAAATTTATAATTTGTTAATAAATAAAGTTAATTCAATTTAGTCATTTCTAATTTTATAATTTATCTTATTTAGTTTATACGTTAATATACTACAATTAATAAAGTATGTAACACAAGAAAGTGATAGTTAAATAAAGAAACAGAAATTAATGTAGATCATAAATGAACAATACTTTTTTGCTCATAATAGAAAGAAGTCAAAAATTTAAATTAATGTATTCGGTCCTGAAGGCTCGACCTCTTAAATTTTGGCCGATATCAGGAATGCGATTTTCTTCGTCATCACTGCTTATACCTTCTTCTTCGTGATCTTCTTCCTCTATATCTTCATCCAATAAAAAATCTTCCAAACAGATATTATGCAGCACTGCAAGAGCAACAATAGTTGCCTTGGTAGTCGGTAGGGAAGTGTTAATACCGCGGGACAAGCAACGAAATTTTCCTTTCCACTGACCAAACAAACGTTCTACGCAATTTCTTGTGTGGATATGTGCTCGATTGTATCGCCGTTCGCTTTGGGTTACTGGATTAGTTAGTGGTGTAAGCATGGTTGGTGTGGCAGTGTATCCACCATCTTCGTATTTCTCCTCTCTAAAATTGTTCCCTAATAGCACAAGATTCCCATATCCTGGAGTCATGGGCACTACCTCACCACTTTGCAACGATATCTAATATTCTGCACTGTGAATCACAAATGACTTGAACATTTAACGAAAAGAAATTTTTTCTGTTGACATAAACTGCAGCATTGTCCCCTCCAGGATTTTTAATTCTTATATGAGTACAATCAATTGCACCCACTATACCTGGCATTCTTGCTACTCTAAAAAAACCTTCTTTGATAACTCTAATTTCTTGTGCTGTTTGAGGAAAACGTACATATTCGTTGCGATGTCTTGCTAATGCACGAACTACATTGTGAACTATTCTGGACAGTGTTTGCTGGGAGAAACCATGTAAATCAACTACATCCTGTTAGTAAGCTCCTTTAGCAAAGTATGTTATGGTAGCCATTACCTGTATTTCAACAGATATGGGAATTCCTTTTCTTGTCTCTGGAATATGCAAATCATTTTCCACAATTCTTATCACTCCCCGTGGCCCGTGCTACGGCTTTCGACATTCTATAAACCTTTCGGAATTCATTTTCAGTGTATTTATAAAAAGGATTGCTTCTATGTAAACAAATTTTTCTCCTCCTTTCTCTGCGACGCAAAACCATTTCTATCCTTTCAACATCGTCAATTCTTTCCTGTACCTTGTGAAAATTGTCCAAATCCATGTGTTTAGTTTAATCTTGGTTCAACACGTTTAACCCATGAAATAAGTAAGGTACTAAGGTTTATCTGAAAATTCAGGCTTGTCAGCACTAGGTACTAAAAATTAAAAATAATTCCAAATATGTATACCGTAAAATTACATTCACTAACCCTCCAAAATTATAATAATGCAATTACAGCAGAATATAATTAAAAGTACAGTGGAAGCACACTCGCTAAACGCAATTCGAATGGCGTAGAACTTTTTGACATAGTTGCTGCTTGCACGGACATTACATGCATCTATAAGTATGATAATTTTACACGCACCGCAAGCGCAAGTTACGCGCGTGTAAAATTTCTATAAGTAATACTGTTACAGCCAGTCTTATAAAGGCCACTAATCTGACGTTAACTTTAATTCGCTGTTAAAATAAACAAAAGCGCATCAAAATTTGTTGACTAATGAATAAAATGTCATAAGCACTGACGTTTTGATGCGCAGTTGTTTATTTTAACAGCGAATTAAAGTTAACGTCAGATTAGTGGCCTTTATAAGACCGGCAGTAAGTATATTACCTTGTTTGTCTAAAGTGCTTGAAAAAGTAATGGCAGCACAAATACGTCAGCATGTGGAACAACACTCCATTCTGCCGGAAACACAGTCAGGTTTTACGCCCGGATATAGTTGTATAACTTCACTACTTAACAAAACTGATGATATAATATGTATTGCTATTGACAACAATGAATTATCAATTATTTTAATGCTCGATTATTTCAAAGCATTCGATACAATCAAGCAGGATATTTTGATTTCAATATTGCATCACATTGGGTTTAGTATTCCAACAATACAGTTTATTGATAGTTATCTTACAAATATAACTCAGGCTGTTATTCTAAATAATTACAAATCAAATTTATTACCAGTCACACTCAGAGTCCCCCAGGTATCAATACGTGGTCCTCTTCTATATATATATTATACTTTTAATCTAAAAACTTCTCTTGACCACTGTGCATTTCATATGTATGCTGACGACACGCAATTGCAATCTAGTTTTAAACCAGAAAATGTTGACCAAGCTAATACAGAAATTAATTCAGACCTAAACAATCTAGTTCACTTCTCTGAGAAGCATGGCTTAATGATTAATCCAAATAAATGTTATGTTATGCTATTTGGACGAGTAAAAGCAAGAGAGGCTATTCGAGATAGTATTATAATAAAAATTCAAGAAGCAATACTACCAATCAAAGATAATGTAAAAAACCTTGGACTTACCTTTGATCAAAACATGCGATTTAAAAAACATATTTCTAACATCATTCAAAAAGCATACCTTAATTTAAAAATTATTTTTCAAAACAGATTTTCTTTAAGCCCAATGGTAAAAACTATATTATGCGAATCTATGGTTTTGTCGCAGTTTAATTATTGTGATTGTGTGTACGGGCCTTGCTTGGATAGTACAGATATCAGGAGAATTCAGATTATGCAGAATTCTTGTTTGAGGTTAATATTTGGTATACGAAAATATGAACACATATCTCACAAATGGCAAGAAATTAAATGGTAGAACATGGATAATCGAAGAAAACTTCATTCGGCATGTTTATACCATAAAATAATTATTAACAAGTCACCTTCTTATTTATTTAATAAAATTAGTTTCAGATCTCATCTACACAATTTAAATATACGTTATAAAGATTTCATAAATACTCCAATTCATTGAACTGCTCTATTTGAAAGATGTTTCTCTTATAATGTAGGTAATATATATAATCCTCTACCACATTTTCTTAAATCTTCAACAATAAATAAATTTAAAAAACATCTCCATCAGATATTGTTAGACATTCAAAACAGTTCAGGCTAATTACACAAATAATATAATTGGTTTTAGCTGTAGCTGCTTAGTTTTTGTACAGTCTGCACTGGTAACTTAGATATAATATGTATTATACCTAGGTTTAAGAGGTTAAGTGGAAGAGCAGAGATTTACATCTTCGGAAGTAAATCTTCTGGACTTCGCCTTATTGGCATAGTTATTATTTTTTTAATTATATTTTAGTTTTTATATGTTTTCTTAATACGGAAAAATATTGTCACAC